>BQNB010006023.1:0-92237 GCA_026074375.1 Tanacetum coccineum
AAACTTAAGTCATCTTTTGGTATTATGAATCTTTTGGTATAATTAAAAATGTACTTGAAATGTTTATGACATTTAAAACATATGGGACCTAATGTATGAACTCTGATATTTTGCTATGGCATCGAATGAAATCTTATCTTAAAACGTCCTTTTAAGGTCGTTTCTTATATCTTGATTGTTGTACTTTGACGTAGCACCCCATTGTTACCATTCCACTGCTACCTGATTTTGGGGGTGTTACACACCTCCCTTCCCATCATACTCTTTTCGGTTACAAGCCAAAAATTTCTTGTATGAACAACCCCTTCGGCCATTGTTCACAATGACATTCCTAACATTATTGATGTGTTGTCGTTGTGTGGTTGTAATTTATGATTCAAGTTTTAAATTTATATTTTGCCGACTTAACCAAAAACAACACTTTAACGGGCTGGGTACCCGGTCAGATGGGAGTTTCATGGTAAGTAGGGTATCGATCACTAAGAGCGAGAAACAATATTTCAATTTATTAATATTTTAGTTATCTAATCTAAGTTAGTTCTATTCTATGTTAAACCTATGCTAAACCTATGTTAATCCTAAATCTAAGGGATAAGGGGGTTTTTCAGCCTGAGAGACTGGCACGAGTTTTGTGGTGACTAAAATCAACTTAAGACACTAAAACACACGCAAGAAAATTAACAAAAGATAAAAGAATGGTCTAGCTAAATATAAGAAAACTGTATTAACCATTATTAATCCAATTAGAATGTTGGTTTGTTTATTTAGTGCAATGATTACTTATCTCGAGGCGTGATGTGTCGTCGTGTGGTTGTAATTTGTGATTTTAAGTTTTAAATTTATATTTTACCGACTTAACAAAAAATAACACTTTAACGGGTAGTGTACCCGGTCAGATGAGAGTTTCGTGGTAAGTAGGGTGTCGATCACTAAAAGCGAGAAACTCTTTCAATTTATTAATACTTTGGTTGTCTAATCTAAGTTAGTTCCATTCTAAGTTAAACCTATGTTAATCCTAAATCTAATGGGTAAAGGGGATTTTCAGCCTGAGAGACTGGCACAGGTTTTGTGGTGACTAAAACTAATTCAAGACACTTAAACACACGCAAGCAAATTAACAAAAGATAAAAGAGCGGTCAAGCCAAATATAAGAAAACTGTATTAGCCATCATTAATCCGATTAGAAGTTGGTTTGTTTATTCAGTGCAATGATTACTTATCTCGAGGCGGCATATCATTCTTAAGAGTAGGCGGTACTTCTTCCTAAGACATAGATACGAAAAATTCTGTCATAATTAAACGTATCCGCATAAAGCATCCTTATTTGCTGATTATAATCTATCTTAGGGATTAAAGCAGTGGTGATCTTGTTAAACCCTAGCTCATAGAGACATTACCCACTTACTGCTTAATGGCAATTCATACACTAGTAGTCCACTAACCAAGTCTTTAACAATTAATTAGAACGTACCCGTTGATCCCAAGGGTCACCTGCCGGTCCAACTAAGCTCACAATTTAAAGGAAAATATAAGTCGTTATTCGTGATCCTATTGGTCTAGATGTATAAATCATTATATGGAGAGCTATCCCGACATTTAGATTACTTGGTCCGTATCACTAGATCTAGTTGAATGATAGGTCGCATACAAAAGCACATAAATAAGTATCACTAGATCCAGTTGGAGCAAGACTTCACTGGTGATGAAGCAAGCTCGCCTCTTTGTTTCAAGGATTATAGTGTAGTATAAGTCTCGCCTAAGTGTCCACCTTTTTGTTTTGACAAAAGGGAGAGAAGAAGTGTAAACAAGTAACTTATACATTTTACTATGAGTTATAGTTTACATATTTTGTCATCATCAAAAAGGGGGAGATTGTTGGTAGAAATATTATGATATTTAATATATACATTATCTTCATGTTTTAGTGATGACAAACATGTAATTTCTAACACATAACGTAAAGTGCTTAAATTACTTGCGATCACAAATCATCAATGCATTCATACGACAACATCTCTCGACGTCTCAAGACTACTTAAACAAAGTTTGCACCCGACGTAAATCACTTAAGGTATGAAGAAATAAATGCTTAATTTATTTTATGATCAAATGAATTTTTATTCAACCTCATATTTTTTATAAAATGTTACAAACATTTTTATAACTTTTACAAAACATTTTTTACATTTTTATGAATTGTTTTATTCAAAATGAATATTTTGAATTCAAATTCTCTACCTAAAAACGGCTAGAAATGTTCCAAAAAACACCTCCTCTGGAAAAGACAAAAAAGGGAGCGTCCAGGCCTGGGCGACCCCTTTAATTACAAGGGCGGCCCCAAGGGGGCCGGCACATGAATTAAGGGGGCCGACCAGACAAAAACGCTCCCCAGCTTGCCTATAAATACTAGACTATTTCCCACTGATTTTCTCACCTTTTGCACTCATTCTTTTCTGTCTAAAATCAGTTTATACATCACCTACAATCCTTTGATCATTTAATCTTAAGCATTTGTTTCCAAGTGATTCAAGCTTATTCCTCCAAGTGCAAGAGAAGAACTCTTGTTATCATCAAGATACGAAGTTATGTAGTTTAGTTAGTTCATTCGTGACATGTCTTACATTCATAATGTATAGATCGAGTCCATGTATTCCAAACTTGTGTAATAGTGAGATCATGATGATCATGGTGTATATAGTTGTTAGATCATAGCGATCATATGAAGTTTAGTTAGATCGTGGTGATCGTAAAGAGTTTAGATAGATTGGGTTGATCATGATAGTGTCTAGATGAAGTGAAGTAAAGTGAAGTTGTGAAGTGTGGTGAATTAGTGCAGTTAGTATTTTAGTCCTTAAAATACAAAAGTTATGATAGATTGGTTCTAGCTAGGATTATAACTCGACATTTGGCTTAGTGTCGGAAATCGGTGTAAGCTTAGTTGTGTATGGTTTTCTCCGCCTAAAGGGAGCTTGTTAACTAGTGAAGTAACTCTCGAGTTAGATACTTGGGGAGTGGAGTATGGTGAAAAGGTGCTTCATGACCGAACCAATATAAATCATCGCGTTCGGTTTGCACGTTCTTTTACTTTTCGCTTTACATCTTTATTTACCTTATCGCCTTACATTTATATTTGCATGTGTGTTGATTATTCCTTATATTGTTTGGATGACGATTGTTTCATGGATAGAAGTTAACATTATGATTGTGTTTATATTGATATGACATGTTCTAGTGGATATAGATGTATTATACATACTTATCATATTGCATCTAACTTGATGGATAATTTGATACGAAATATTTTAAGTTTTTAAATGGAAATGTATTCACCCCCTTTACGATTTCCACACTTACTCTTATAATGAGAGTAAATAGAGGGTTTATACGGGGGTTAACTAACTAGTGTAGTTAGTTAATAAACAACATGTATAGGCTTTTTAGGTGTACTCCTAAAAATTTACAAATTTAAACAAGTTACTCCATCCAAATCCATAGTACTCATCACTGTAATCTTGAATAGATATACCAAGCCAAGTTCTAAAGTCTACAACAATACCGACACACTAATATTTTTGTAGAATTTGGGTAAACATTTGGAAACGGATATGTTAAATCCTCACAATATCTAATAAGAGTTGTTGTGTGCGGGTTATGTAACAAGTAATTTCACAAAAGTATGCTTGAATTTTTTTTAAATTTGAGCATATTTTAAGCATTTTAGTATGAAAAGTAGGACAAGTATACATTTTGATTCCCATCCCCCCACTTGAATTATACAACGTCCTCGTTGTATAGATAAAACATTAAAAACAGGAATTAAAAAGAATTAGAATGAGAAACTCCCCTGATATTATGCTCAGTAGATTCTCCATGTAGATTTATTGAGCAAGATTGTATGTTGAACAGCCGTCTTGAAATTTTAAGACTCCAACACTTCTAGATTCCAGATTGTAGATACTTCACCAATATTGTTGATTTATTTTCAGCGAGGTCCTATGCAAAATTTAGGAAAAATGATGCATTCCTACCTTGGTACCTACAGTTAATTTAAACAAAACTAAACTGTACAGGAGATTAATACGCCGTATCCATAAACTGGAATACGCCGTATAGAAATATGTAAAAAGTATCTAAATACGGATCAGTCTGCCAAATACGCCGTATCATGTGCATGAATATGCCGTATTGTCAGGACTGACAATAATGTTTTAAAGTGCATTGATGCGGTCTTCGTTAGACTTCAACAAGAAGTTTTACAACTCCCTTGGAAGAGCACCTAATCGTTGTAGTAGTAGTATAGGCAAGACTCAGGGGTTGTTATCGTTCACTCGGGGAATTGGTTGGGAAGGCTTGATCACGGTCTAGCAGAATTCTAGGGGTTGAGAAAAGATTATTTTTGTATTTTTATGTTTAATGGAAAGCAAGTAAATCATATAATTGGAGAGGTTTGGTTTGGTTTTAGCTAATAAACTAAAAGACAACTATGCTAATGGTGATAACAATAGGATAAAAGACTGTGTTTATTTAATCACGTATTACTCCCTAGATTTCTTCTCCTAGTGTTGTTGCCTTGTCACACTTGTGATGATCTGCGTAATTATTTCCTAAGTCATGAATGAATTATACGAACCCGCCGTCTACTTAGTATTCCGTTAGAGCATCGCACCTATAAGGTAGTATGAAGACTATTACAAGGCCCCTAAGAGTACACTAAGTGCATGTGATATATATTAAGAGTGGATCAACCATATTAAGGGGCAAGGTAGTATGAAGACTGTTACCCGATGGTATCCTTTCTACACAATCATGTTTTCCTAGACATATCAACAGCGATGCAGAAAAAAGATGGTTTTCTAAGACCTAACATGCACATCCATCACAAGAAGCAACACCACTAAGATCTACATTCTAGGTTTCATACAATCATAAATAAACACAATAGGAGGCTTAGCCTAGCATGTTAATAAAGCAAGAACATAGATGAATCAAACAACACATAGACATATTGAATGATTAATTAAACCTTACTTGATTTAAACATGAGTTAGAGGAAGTACAATAGGGTTTTAGGCCCTAAATTCGTCCCTAACAGCTGCTAAACGAACTAGGGTTCGTACCCTCTTTTTATTCTAAAGTTACACACTCAAAACCCTAAATTCGGGTTTGTATATATAGGAAAATCGTTGTGACGGCGTCGCGTTTTAGTCGTGACGCCGTCATGATGGAGAATATTCTAGATAATGGTCTAGGTCATGAACTCTGACGCCGTCGTTAGACCCAGTGACGACGTCTTGGTCTTCGTTGTGACGGCGTCACGTTATATTGGTGACGCCGTCTCCAGCTGCTGAGAACATTATCTTGAGTGGTGTTAGTGTAGGTCCGTAGTCTTGTCTGTTTCTTCTCCAAATGAGCCCAAGTTACGTGTAATTCTTCCAAATGCGAAATACCTGAAAAGGAACAATTAAGTACCTATTTTGGGCATAAATGCACGATTTAGGGGGTTAAACGACCCCGAAAAAGTATATAAAATGACACCTCATCAAATACCCCTACACTTGGGATTTGCTTGTCCTCAAGCAAATGGGCTTTTCTACCTAGACAATAACAATATGAGGGGTCATTTTACCTACCTTTAAAAATATTTTACAACACAACCTTCTAGACCTCGTAATTAAAAGCACGAAAAATATACACTAGCACCTCACATAAGTGTTTGGGATTCTCTCTTTCACTCGGGTGTATAATAAATTATAACATAAGGGGGAAATGGAAAATCAACACTCATTACATGTCATAGCATATAAATTACCATAGGCTTGGTAAAGGATCAAACCTCCACCGCTAGGTGCAAGCATTATTCATTACTATCTAAGGAATGAGTCTTTATTAAAGGGTTGTGGGGTGTAGGTGTAAGATAACATATAATGGAAACAGAAATGGATGGGATACATTTGGGTGGCTTTAGGTGAATTTGGAGTGGAAGGGTTAGCTAATTATTTACACGAATACACGTTGGTTTGGTTGCTAAGCCAAGACTCGGACGAAGATATACAAACTCTACACAACTCTACATCAATCTCTTTCTTTTTCTTTTCTTATTTTTTTAATAACATAATACATCACATGGGGTTTATAATACGTACCCCTACACTTGAGCTTTTACATGCTCGATATTTACAATCTAACTAATGACCCGATTTGAGGTGGATCAAAATAACATGGAGATCATTTGACAAACATATGGGGGTATTGACTTAACTTTTCTTCCCCATTCTTTCGCGAAATAAATACTACCATGAATCCCAATCGTCCCAAAACAGTATTTACAAGGATAAGGACTTAGCAACCGTGTACTCAATAATTAACTTGGGTTAAACACAATAATGTACTAAAAGTGAGTACATATAAGGTAGGCTAAGGCTTTTTGGGTGTAACGATTGGTTTTAAATGGGTGGGGCAAAGCTCTTACATTAATAATCTGGAATCCACCAGAAGATTACGAGAACCGTGAAAAAGGATAGGCTCGGAGGGTTGTACTAGGGGTATCCTGCACTAAAGGTGAGTGCATGGCAAGGGTGTGGGATAGTTATATGATCGGTGTGACCATCATAACAATTATAGGTTTAAAACATGGGTTAATCCTAATGCCTCTTATCAAGCAAATCCTAATACTTACTATGCGGTCTCTCCTAATGCCTCTTATCAAGCAAATCCTAATACTTACTATGCGGTCTCGGGATGCATCACAAAAACAAGTTCTAGAATTTAATATGCTACCGGTACACTCTCATAATCCTAAAATAACAGATACCAATGTTCTAGAAAAGGCGACAAAACCACGCATACACATCCGTAACGACGGAATAGACACACATGATTGCTCACTCCTTAACTCGAACAAGCTAAAGGTATAATATCTAAGGGCGAACCTCACATTGTGGTGATGGAATTTTGAGGGTTTTTGTGCTAGTCATATAAATTCCTATCCATGGGACGCTAGTAATACTCGGTTTTCGTTGGTATGTGTCGTAAAAAAATTTAAATTTTGGTAAAAATCACCCTTTTATGCTATGTTTCGATATATTACCCATCTTTTTAAGGACAAAGCAAATGACAAATGAAAGAATAGTTTCTAAGGCTTATTTTCCCCCTACACTTATTTTGAACATTGTCCCCAATGTTCTCTAGAAGTACCCATTAAAACAGATAAAGGGAAAAGAAAACAAGGAAAAGAAACTAGTACTCCCCTGGTTTACTCAATAATGGAGAAGAAACATGTGATAACTGGTTAAATCGTCCTTCGAGAATCATCCAATGAAACTTCCTAAGAACTTCCAAGCTTCTTCTCATCAAATATAACCTGTAATCAAAGACAAAGAAAACTATACCAAGCATAAAATGTGCGTTTTACCAATATACAATGTGAATTTAGGGTTCGACTCAATAGATAGGATGAGAGAATTGTTAAACTCATTAGGTTTTTGCAGGTTTATAATAGAAGAATACATATATTAAATGTTGTACAAGTTTTATTTTCCAAAATGATTAAAAACTTTTGAGTTTTCTAAACCTGGACGTTTGACGCCGTCAGGGTTGTGGTGACCCTGTTACAGGTGTCGTGGTGACGGCGTCGCGTGTTAATTGTGAGGCCGTCTCCACAGTCTGTGAAAACAAAATTTTTGTGTTTGATGAAAAATTTCCTGCACTTGATTCCATAAGTTAATTCCTGTATAAATGGCTGTATAAAACCTGAGATTTAACAATTCAATCATATGACTTGAAACTGACGTGAATTAATCTAAATAATTCATTTAACATGTTTGAATTTGGCTTAAAAGCCGAATAAATTCCCCTACACTTATTGTTTGCAAAATACCTTAGATTGAAATTAAGACAAAGTTAAAGACAATTCAAAGCATGATTACAAGATATTTCAAACATAATAAAACAAACTATAAAGAATAAAACACACATGACACTCCTAATATGTGGGAAAGGTAAATTGGGTTGTCTCCCAAGAAGCGCTTTTCTTTATTAACGAGTCTTGTAGCTAGACTCGAAGTCATACGTCCTTACGTGACTTCTTCTTCATCTTTCATTCCAGTTACATATTCAGGTCCTAACTCTAAACATTCCTTGTAGAATCCTAATATCTTACTCATTACATAGTCAACTCATCTTTTTTCTTGTCATCCTCGTTCCTAAGGTAGTCTGATTTTGTGTGTTCCTTTTCTAGGTTTGACAATAAGTTGTATTGTTCTATCTTATGGGGCATCTTTTAGGCAACCTTATCGTCTCCGTTGGTGAACCTAACTACTCCTTCGGGTAGGTCGTAAGTCATATTGGATATTTCAATGAAAGGACTCCCTAGTACTACTTGTGACAACCTAGGGTCTTTGATTGAGCTAATATCCTCGACAATCATGAAGTTGACAACATAAGTGAAGTTTCCTATAAAGACATGCATCCCTTTAATCCTCCTTATGAAATTGCTATTTCCTCTATTTGCATCTTCCTTAGGGTTGAGTTTTCTCCTCATTATCCAATTATACATCATTCAGGTCTTGATATTTAGAGGGGAGTTAAGGTCAGTGTAGGCTTTTTCGACATGCACATGCCCAATGTTGCATGGTATCTTAAGATTAGAGGAGCATCCTTCTGTGATGATGGGGTTTCATAGAAATATTGAGGGGATCAGGCCACACATAAGGTACTTGTGGTAGGTTAACTCATCTCTAGTTAGAAACGTGTCAAAGTATTCTATTGTCGGTCCTTCCGTTGTTGTCCCTTCACCTTCATTGGGACTCTTATTTTGAGGTTCATCATCATCTCATATGATCTCGATGAACATTACTTCTCCATCTTCCTCTTTAGTGCAGACAAATTTTGTATTGGGGGATTGGGGAACCAATCCGAGCGATTCGAGCATCGAATTCAGCTTTCGTACTTGTTCCGTGGCGATGGAAGCTAATGGATCAGGGTGTGGGTTAGAGTTGATGTTTTCAAGGTTGCCTTTTTCTTCATGTCGTTTACGGGCTTAAGGTCCCCTACGCTGCAAGGTATTTCAAAATTCCATCCGATGTCCTCCTTCCTTGTTATCTTTTTCTTAAGAATCGCATCATAAGCAGGTCCCCTAGGTAATATTTTATACTCCTTCCCCTTTTTCTTTCCAGCTTAGGTTCTTGATCGAGAGTTATTAAATCTGTTGTTGTTGACTAGCCCCTTGATCAGCTTCTCATTGATCTTATGTTTCAGGTAATATGTGATAGGCTGAGAACCGGGTGCTTCCACTGCTTCTTCGTTCTCATATGTTTTGATTGATTGTTTCCGGTCCCATTTTCAATTTCATTTATTTTCTCGACCTCCTTTATTTGCATTTCCGTTTTCATTTTGGTGAGCTTCTCAGTGTTGTCGGGTGTCCTGTTACTCCTTTATTCTTCTCCTTTTGTCAGAGAAATAGAATTTACGCTTTTGGTGACGGGGAATTTGGCTTATTCTCTTATTAATACTTTTTCAAGGGTTCTGCTGGTCGTGAGTTCCTTGAGAAGCCAAAACATTTTAGTCATCCTGCCGTTGATCTCCTCGCGTTGTTTGAAAATGGTGTTCTCAAATCTTTCCATCCTTTCGGTGCGCGCTGCCATGTAATCCCGTACTCGAGCTTCAAAAGTTGCTTCTAACGCTTGTGGTTGAGGGCTTGGACCTGTACGTTCACGAAAAGCAAAAGTGCTTAGTGTGGGTGGTTTATGTAGGCGTCGGTCTTGACCCTTTTAGTAAGAAGTTAATCTGGTATTCGAGCTCGAGAAGTATCCGGTCATGTGTTTTCGGGACGCCTTGAGGTGTAGAAATGGCTTTGACCGGTGTGACTAATTCTTTTGTTTCATCCAAACCTTCATAGTCGTAGAGGGCGAGGTTCTCAAAAATTTCCCAAGATTTGTCGATATTCTTGTTGCGGAGTTTGCCGGCGGCGGCGCGGTCAATCTCACATTTAAGATGAAAGAAGACATGGTCATAAAAGATTTAGACTTGGAGCCAAAGATCGATGCCATGATGAGGGACTTTTTAGAGTAAGTCTTTAAAACGAGTCTATGCTTCGGATAGAGATTCTCCATGATGTTGTTGGAACATCAGGATATCGTTGCGGAGTTTTGCGGTCCTTCCCGGTGGAAAGAATTGAGTAAGGAATCAGGTAGTAAGATCCTCCTATGTGGAGATGGATCCTACTGGAAGGCATTCAAGCCAATTGCTAGCTTTATCGCGAAGGGAAAATTGAAACAAAGGCAGACACTTTCTTTCCCTATTTTCACCATCAAAGTCAAGTGAGTCCATAAGTTTAAGAAAGTCCTTGAGGTGTTGATTTGGATCATCAGACCGAAGTCCATGGAATGAGCATCCATTTTGCACCAACCGAATGGTGTCGGATCGAAGAGGTACCACGTTGTTCCCTTCGGGGAGCTCGATGGTATTCCTATAGCCCTCGTGGCTTGGTTTGGACTAATCTCCTAGAGTACGGATAGGATTCTCGTCTCCTATGGTGGTTGACGAGAATGGGTTACGAAACAAATAACACGAAGAACAGATAGACTACAAGGAAGCTAATATGCGGAAATTAAATTCTCACTTAAAAGGATTCAAGCGAGTAGAACTAAGCTAAACTATGATCAGAACGTAACTATTCCCTAGGCGGCGGCGCCAAAAACTTGATGTGCGGACGTCGTAAGACTTCTACACGAGAAGTTTTACAACTCCCTAGGGAATGCACCTAATCCTTGTAGTGTAGTATAGGCAAGACTCGGGGTTGTTTATCGTTCACTCGAGGAATAGGTTGGGAAGGTTTGATCACGGTATAACAGAATTCTAGAGGTTGAAGGAAGACTATTTTTGTATTTTTGTATTTATTAAAAGCAGGTAAAATCATATATTGGAGAGAGGTTTAGTTTTAGCTATTTAAACTAACTATATTCTATGCTAATGGTGATAACAATAAGATAAAAGATTGTGTCTATTTAAACATGTATTACTCCCTAGATTGCTTCTCCTAGTGTTGTTGCCTTGTCGCCCTTGTAATGATCTGTGTAACTATTTCCTAAAGCATGAACGAATTACACGAACCCGCCGTCTACTTAGTATGCCGCTAGAGCAACGCACATGCAAGGTAGTATGAAGACTATTACACGGCCCTTAGGAGTTTACTAAGTGCATGTAAAATATATTAAAAGTGGATCAACCATATTAGGGGGAAAGGTAGTATGAAGACTGTTACCCGATGGTGTCCTTTCTACACAATCACGTTTCCCTAGACATATCAACAGCGATACAGACAAAAGCTGGTTTTCTAAGACCTAATGTGATCATCTATTACAAGAAGTACACACTAGATCTAAATTTAGGTTTCATACAATCATAAACATAACACAATTGGAGGTTCAACCAAGCATGTTTAAAGTTAACTTTTCAACGAACAATAAATCAAACAACACATAGACATATTGAATGATTAAGTAAACCTTACTTGATTAAAACATGAATTGGAAGAGGTACAATAGGGTTTTTAGGCCTTAAAATCGTCTCGTATAGCTGCTAAATGAACTAGGGTTCGTACCCTCTTTTTATTCTAAAGTTACACACACAAAACCCTAAATTCGGGTTTGTATATATAGGAAAAATGTTGTAACTCGTCGCGTTTTAATCTTGACGCTGTCATGAAAGAGAATATTCTAGATAATGGGCTGGGTCGTATGCTCTAACGCCGCCGTGGAATCATGTGACGCCGTCTTGGTCTTCGTGGTGGCTGTGTCACGTTGTATCTGTGACGCCGTCTCCAGCCACTGTAGAGAAATTCTTGATCAATGTTGGCGTAGGTTCGTAGTCTTGTCCGTTTCTTCTCCAAATGAGCCCAAGTCACGTGTATTTCCTCCAAATGCGTTCCAAATGCAAAATACCTGAAAAGGAATGATTAAGTACCTATTTTGGGTATAAACACACGATTTAGGGGGTTAAACGACCCCGAAAAAGTGTATAAAATGACACCTCATCAAAAACCAAAACACAAAACACTTAATCAAACTTTACCACTTTTAACATACACTCACTAATCATCGAACGATCATCTCATATCATTTCACAATCACTTAAGATGGCTAATCTTTTTGAAGATATCCAAAGTGCCGGTTCTGATACCCGCCCACCAATGCTTGATAGGTCTGATTTTGAGTCTTGGAAACAACATATTCATTTGTACTGTCTGGGAAAAGAAAATAGGGAAAACATACTTCATTCGATTGATGAAGGTCCATTTAAGATGGGAAAGTTCAGAGAAACACTTGCTGAAGGTGCACTTCATCTAGGACCAGAACAGGATAGAGTCGTTACACACCTTACACCAGAAGAAAAGGAGAGGTATAAAGCTGACATTCATGCAATGAATATTCTACTTCAAGGTTTACCAAAAGACATCTACACACTCATTAACCATTACACTGACGCGAAAGACATTTGGGATAATGTGAAGATGCTCTTGGAAGGTTCCGAGTTAACAAAAGATGAACGTGAATCACAACTATACGATGACTTTGAACACTTTCGTCAGTGTGAAAGTTCAGATAATGTGAACATACTTCAGTCGATTGATGAAGGTCCATTTAAGATGGGAAAGTTCAGAGAAACACTTGTTGAAGGTGCTGAAGGTGCACTTCATCTAGGACCAGAATGGGATAGAGTCGTTGCAGACCTTACACCAGAAGAAAAGGAGAGGTATAAAGCTGAAATTCGTGCAATGAATATTCTACTTTAAGGTTTACCAAAAGACATCTACACACTCATTAACCATTACACCGATGCCAAATAAATTTAGGATAATGTGAAGATGCTCTTGGAAGGTTCCAAGTTAACGAAAGATGAACGTAAATCACAACTATACGATGACTTTGAACACTTCCGTCAGAACAAAGGAGAAACCATTCACGAATACTATGCCAGGTTTACAAAGCTCATTAACAACATGAGAAACATCAAGATGACTATGCCCAAAATGCAGCTTAACTCAAAATTTGTGAACAACATATTGCCTGAATGGGGTAGATTCGTGACTACAGTCAAACTGAACAGAGGATTAAAAACATCTAACTATGATCACCTGTATGCTTACTTGAAGCAACACGAGGCACATGCTAATGAGAATAAGATGATGCTGGAAAGATACAATCAATATGTTATTAATCCTCTTGCCTTTGTATCTAATGTTTCACCTCAACAGTACCCTACACAATCATCGGCTATTCCACAATCTTCATATATCCCACCAGTTACCCATCAACCACAATTTGCTGATAACACACAACTTGATTCAGGACTCACCCCAACTGATGACTTGATTGAAAACTTAACTAAAACAGTTGCCCTACTCGCCCAATCCTACAAAACACACCTTCCTCAAACTAACAATCAACTCAGAACTTCGTCTAACACAAGGAACCAAGCTACAATTCAAAATGGTAGGGTTGTTGTTCAGAATGTTTAGGGTAGACAGAACAGAGGTCAGGGGAACTATGTCAGGGGAGCAGTTCCAGCTGGAAATGGGGGAGTTCAGAACAGAGTTGGAAATGCAAATCCTGGTCAAGCAAAGCCTATTAAGTGTTATAACTACAATGGAATAGGGTACATAGCAAGATAATGCACTCACCCAAAGCCACAACAAAATTCAAAATACTTCAAGGACAAGATGCTGCTGATGCAAGCTCAGAAGAATGGAGTAGTTTTGGATGAATAGTAGTTGTTGTTTATTGTAGGTGGACAAACTAACACGTTTGATGATGATGTGGATGAGGCACCAGTACAATATTTCACACTCAACGAGGACCACGTCTTTCAAGCTGATCAATGTGATGTTTTTGACTCTGATGTTGACGAGGCTCCTACTGCACAAACCATGTTCATGGCAAATCTATCATCAGCCGATCCAATCTATGATGAAGTTGGTCCATCATATGATTCGGACATTCTATTTGAGGTACAAGATTGATGTGCTATCGTTGTATGGTATATTTAAGATGATTCAAATTTTAAATTTATATTTTACCGACTAAACCAAAAACAACACTTTAACGGGTAGTGTACCCGATCAGTAGTAGTTTCGTGGTAAGTATGGTGTCGAACACTTGAAGCGAGGTTTAAAATCCAAAAACCCTAACCCGAAACCCTATTAAACCCGACACCTATATTTTCATTTTAAAACCCATTTTAAAACAAGTAAGCACCTCAAGCACCTTAAACTAGCACCCTAACATCACCATGACACCACCCTAACTCACCTCCTTGCCTCCTTGCTTGCTACAACACTTGATCACCAAGTTAAAACATCCTTGTCACCTCCTTTGTATGCCGCACCCTCCAACCATCCCACACCTTACATAGCTACCTTCCTAGCCCTCAATACTCACCCTATAGCTGCCCTTAGTCATTACCTACAAGCCTTGGCCACTACTCCAAGTATACTTGGTCACCAAGAGTGGTTCGCACACTATAAATAGCCAAGACCCCCATTCTTTCAATCACACCTCAAAAACTCATCACCACTCAAATGGAGCTCTAAACAAGAATAAGGAAGATCAAAGAAGGAAGAACTCAGTAAATTTGAAGCCAAGAATCAAAAGAAGGAAGCCCTTGAAGTCGTTTCCAGGCGTACAAATCCAAATAAGCTCATACGACCCATATAAGCTCAAGTAAGCTTAAAAACTTGTTCCATAAGCTCATAATCTATTTTAAATCTTTCATAAGGCATTTAAGATCATATGTTAACTCTTGTTTAAGCCCTTGAATCACAAACCCATGCGTTTTGGTTTTCCTAAACCAAACGTACCCATTTTTGATCATTAAGTTCAAAAGCTATTTTGATAAGCTATAAGCTCGTAAAAGTTATTTATCCTAACTTATTTTAATAAGCTATAACCTGCAAATTACTTTCTATATTGAAAAAAAAAAATCAAAATTATGAATTTTGGACTAAAAATGCAAATGTTTTCATGCACAAGGGTATATATTGTAAATTTCTGAAATTTTATAGTTTTGGGCTGAAAATGTCATTATTCCAAAGTTATAACTATGAGGGGCTGTTTTGCCAAGTTTTAAAGTTAAAGGTTTAAGTTATAAATACTTTATATATAAAGGACTAACTTTGTAAAAGTATATAAATCAAGGATATATATTGCCATTTTTGCATTCTTAAAAATATAAGCATATTCAAATATTATTTATATAAATTATAAAAATATATAAAAATATTATAAAACTTGATTTTATTAAAACCCGACACATTTGTCGTTATTAATCATCGATCGACGCATTATAAAACAATTACGTTACTAGCTTTGAAAAAAAAAACTTAAAAATCTTATCGAACACGTTACTAGGGAATTTTCATGTGAGGGGTTTCATTTTGGGTATACGTTTTGACAGAAGTTGGCTGGAATTTACAATTAAAGTGTCTGGTTTTTTTCTCAAACGTTTACTGCATGACCTCTGAATTATGATAGCCCGAACAGTGATACAATATTTCCATAAATTACTAAATCAAAGTAATATGTATGATTAAACTTTATGAAGTTTTGAAACATAAACAATCAAACTAAGACTTGACATATTACCCCAGGTTGCGTGACGAGGCCGTTACTTTCATTTGATATACTTTTGCCATCAATCAGATTTCCCTGTTAAGGTGAGTTCATAGCCTCACATTTTAAATCTTTGAAATGTTTCAATACAGACCCGCAGGGGGATACATGCTATAAACCATGAATACAAGTGTTTTTCTAACTGTATGCTATCCTGATGCATTATTTCCTAAGTCCCTACTTTTGCCATTAAGACCCCACTATCATAAACCGTTAATTGCTCTTCGGAGTAAGCGCGAATGTTGTGAATATATCTATTTGGGACTGAACTCCCCCGTTGGTATACTTGTACTTTTGGTAACCAAACGTACTTCATTTGAATAAACTATGCGGGTGTTTGGCAAAGGCACCCGTTGGGGCAACTACTTGTGATTATTGATTATCTCAAGGCTTCGGTGTCATGAGCTTAGGGCAATAATATTGTTTTCTATAATAATTGTACCTACATTGCAATTATTACTATTATGGGTGTATAACAACGTAACCCACTGTTATGATGACTTGTATTCAAACTGTTTATCATAAACCTATGAATTTCACTCAACCATTGTGTTGATCTTTTTAGCATGTTTATCTTAGGTAATTGAGCAACTTATGGCACGAAGTGGCACAGACTTGAAGATGGTTAAACTGTTATCATTCAAACTTTATGTTTCTAGATTTTGGGATCTCTCTTTTTGTAAAAACTCTGATGAATAAATGAATGATAACTAAATTTTCCAAAAACGTCTCTTTACGAGTCATTTTCTATGATTATGACTGTTGTACTATGAAGTAATAGACCCCAGATTAGTTTCCGTTGCTATATGTAAAAAAATGGGGGTGTTATACTAGATGTATAAATTACTATATGTAGAGCTATCCCAGGCTCTAGATTTACTTGGTCCGTATTACTAGATCCAGTTGAATGATAGGTCGCATACAAAAGAGCGTAAACAAGTATAAATTTATAAACATAAACAAGCATTCAACGATAAATCAAGAAATCGAGATAAAAAATACCAAACATTCAGATCTTCATAATAATGGCTAATACCCGAAGGTGCCTTCAAATGTCATAATAAATACAAAAGCTATTATTTAGCCAAGGTAAACTAATTGAGTTAACGAATGATAACAAAAACTGAACGATTACTAAAATATATGGAATTACACGTTGTCTCCTATGGAATTGATAGCGTTGCTTGACATCTTCTGCTCTTTTTCTCCTCTGAAAATCGACTTTAGTGGTTTAAGGTATTGAGAATATGATTTAGCACATCTAAAACTCGTTTTTGAGTTTTCTATTTATAAGGTCTGGAAGTCGGTTCGATACGGCGTATCCAAGGATTAAATACGGCGTATTGGGGATATCTTGGAGTAGGGATGATAAGTGCTTAATTACACATACTTTTACCATCTAAAAACGAGCCTAAATGACCAAAAACAGACAAAAACTGCCCAAGATATATGTTTGGTTTTGCATTTGATATTGTGCCAGGAAGTGGATAACAACAAAAAACAGAAACCAAGCCAAAATGACAAAACTGAGCATGGAATGAAAAGACCTGTGCAAATCAAGGCCCAAAGTCCAAAAATGTCAAAGGTCCCAGAGTCAATACTAAAGAATCAGCCAGTCAAATACGAGCCGGAACTGAAGAATACTAATTGAATTGCAATCTTAAACCTCTGAGTTGGGCCGGGGAAAGCCCAATAGTATAATTATGAAGACTGTGAAGACCAAATGGGCCCTCAATCAATTACAACAGCCCATTTGTGTGCAATTGACAAAGACTGTGAAGACTTTGAAGGCCCAATCCTAGCCCAGTTACAGCCAATCTCAGCCATTGTACACACAAAACCCACTTCATAACCTTATTGGGCTTGAAAAAGCCCAATAACCAAGCCTAAACCTTATTGGGCCCAGACACACTCAATTGGGCCCAATACAAGCCCAAAAGCCCAATACAAGCCCAAAAGCCCAACAACAAAACCCAAGCCCAAAATCCTTTTTTATAAAACTTTAGGGGCTAAAGTTGTCATTTTTAAAAGTTTTTTATAAAAGAAAAATGGTAAAATAAAGGGAAGGACTAAAACTGCCAAATGGCATTTCTTTTATTAATAAAACAGCAGGGACCATTTTTGCAATTGTCCAAAACCCTCTTTTATTCTTTTGTTATAAAACTAGAGGGACCAGTTTTGCAAATTACCCTAACCTCCCCTTTTTCTTTTAGTTATAAAACGCAGGGACTGAAGCTGTTATTTTCTAAACCTATTTATAACTGAATTTCGGGCCAAGATAGAAATGAAAAGAGAGAAAGAGTTGAGGGGCCATTTTTGCATCATTTCCAAAACTTTCATTTAAACCTGCAACCCACCCCTGTACAAACCCCGTACCCGCCAAAATCAAACCACCCCCTTTCCCACGGTTTTCTTGCAATACCACTATCCCAAGTACCCTCACAGCTCACCCCTCACCTTTTCCCACCTTACCCTGCCCCTATATCCCCTCCCACTTGGAAATCACTCAACCCGAGACCCCATCAATGGCTGAGATGGTGTATAAGAACCAACGAAGGGCTAGGATTGCTGGGATTGCTTTATACTCTCACAACAAACTCGTCCCAAGTCTTTGAGACTTGTATAAAAGAGCCAAGACCAAGCCGAAGTCAAACACACCATTTTTTTATGTTTTTTAGCTTAATTTTAATTCCAAGTCTTTTCTTTTAAGCATTTAAGTGTATTCAGTTTATTTTTAAGTTTATGTTGTATTATTTCCAGTTTTAATAAAAAAGATAAGAGTTTGTTTTTGTTATTTCATTTATCAAATTTAAAGTGGTAAGTAAGGCCTTTGTAATTCCTGTTTAAATTGTCTGAATGGTGTGTAAGTTATTAAAATCCACTTGTAATCCATTATCTCTGCCCTCTTTTACCAAAAATCAGTTAAAACTCCTTTTTTATAAAATAAGGGGGTGTTTGGTTTAGTCTGAAAATGGGTCAAATGGTTGTTGTTGTGGGTCAAGCTCACTCAGCCAACTTTGGCTGAGTGTGTAGGGTTTATTAAGCCTTTTTAATTACCATTTTTAGTGTCAAAATCCGTTTTTGAGTCCCCTTTGCTTTCTGTCAATTTCCAATAAGCAAAAGTCAAGCTAAACCACTTAAGCTGCTTATGCAGCTTAAGCACACCTTGTTTGTGCCTATTTGAGTATTTCTAACCACTTTAACCAACCACTTGTTCTGTCCTTTAATTTCACCAAGTAATAGCCAAGTGTGTGTGTATGCATGGTTTTTGAAATCCCCCATTTTTAAGCCCAAATATCAGCAGCCTATATTGTTTTCTAGACCCTCATCCTTTGGAAATAAGCTCAATAATATGCCCTTTCTACCTGTTTGAGCTTGGATTTGGCTAAAAAGCTCATAAGAGCTTATTTCATAAGCCCAAAAAGCCCTTAAGCTTACTGTGTTGCCCTCCCCTGGTGCTGAGCACCATAACTCAGCCCACTTTTCTAGCTTATTTAGATAATAAGCCTTAGGATTTTTTAGCTTTTATTTATAGCTTATTAGTTGCCCTATAAATCCCTAAAATCTCATAGCTTATTTCCCCCTTTAGCTTAGCTTATTATAGGCTTAAAGTAGGTACTTTTCTGTTTTCTTTTAAAAACTGTCACCATAGCTTATTTCATTTCTAGCTTATTTTAGGGCTTATTCTAGATACCTTAGCTTATTTAGGACTCCCCTAGCCTATTAACTGTCCCCCATAGATTTTAGCTTATTTTGTTAGCTTAAACCTCAAAGAAAAAGCAAATAAGCTCATAAGCTTAATAAGCTTCTGTCAGTCCAAAAGCTTAAGTTTTTAGCTTATTCAGTGGGTAAAAAGCATAAGTGCTTTTACAAAAGTTGTTCCCCTTAAGCCCCTTATCAACTTTGCTTTTATAGCTTTTTGATAATAAGCTGTTTGGACCCTCTTTGTAATCGGGGTCCACTTCAGGGACCAATTGGTGTAATTTTCCTCTTTTGTAGTTACCTTGTTAGTCCCTGGTGGTTATTTTAGCCTGTACCCCGTTTGTCCTTGTGTCCTTATCACGTTAGTCCTTTGTTTTAACAACAGTTTATCTTTATTAGTTTATTTAATTTAATTAATTAAATTTAGGTTTAAAATTTAATTAGTATGAATTACTTTTAATATAAACAGTAAACTTTTTGGCCATTTTTTATATTTTTAGAATTATTAACTTTGTCTTTATTTAATTTCATTTTTTTCAGAATTTTTATAACTTTTATTTTTTGTCTTTTTCTATTTACTTAGTTTTAATTAGTATTTAATCTTAGAAAATTCATAAAAAATCCAAAAATTAATAAAAAATATTTTTCTTTTTTATAAAATTTTCTTTTGTCATTTAGTGTCTAGGAAAAATATAAAATTTAGTATAGGCTTTATTTTTCTTAAATTTCAGTCTTAGACCCGTTTTACCGAGTACGTTTTAAAAATAACCGTTTCTTTTCCGGTTTAGCAGTCAAACGAACCTCCGTTTTAGTTTCTAGTTTTCTTTATTTTTCAGTTAACTTTAATTAGAATTTAATTTTGATTTTTAATTTAATTTAGGCATTTATTTTTCTTAATTTTTAGTATTTAGGTTCCCGATACTGAATTTCTGTTTCCCACGTATTTTAATTATAGATTTAATTTTTCAGGATTTTTCCCATAACTAATTTTGGTTTTCCCGTAGTTTTTAAGATCCCCCATTTCCTATATTTGTTTCCGTAGATTAAATTAGTTTTATTAATTATTTTTAGTTGTAGATTATATCAGTGCTTCATCATATATTCTCCATCATTCAATTCTCATCAAACCAGGATCCTTTCAATTGCAGCCTCGTTGGGGACATACACCCGTGATATCTCTTCCGAATCTTTTTATTATTGATTCCTTACTTGTGTATTTTATCCTTTTGTGGAATTTGACCATTTTGCCTTGGTCAAGGCATTCGGTCAGGATCTTGTATTAAGGTTCTACTATAAGTTGTGTTGCTATACAGCGAATCAAGGAATCACGTTATTTGATATCTTCCAGAATATTATATTTATTCCATATTTTAAATACGGCGTATTGGTCTTCTGGATACGGCGTATTGAGCTTTATTCCTCTGTGGTCTTTGGTGAGTGCAGCACGGATACGCCGTATCTTCCTTGATGGATACGGCGTATTGGTCTTTAGAATAGTAATCTTCAAAATATCTTCATTTAAGCTCCAAAATGCGCGCCTTTTGCTAATATTCACCAAGTACTCCATAATTACTGCAATTCTCAAATATAAACGATTAAGTAACAATTCTTTGCAATAACTATAACAAAATGGGTTTATAACCATGGGATAAATGATGGCTGATAAAATAGAGTTATTTGATGTCATCAAATATCCCCCCACGAGTGAATCCTACTGTCCTCAAGTAGCCTTTAGAAGTTTATAAAAATGTATCCCTAAGGATATTTTCCGTTAAAGCATTTATTCGATCCATTACAAGTACACAACCAAACACCTCACGAAATAGGAAGATGAAAACACTCAAATCACTCAACTAATCTATGTGGTAACATATAACTAATTCGCTCAGATGCTTGGTCGTGACGAGTATTCTATCATAAGCTTGGCAACGATACACATCTCCACCACTAAAGCCAAGGAGTAACAAGTTTTTAATGGTAAATATAGGGTTTTGTATGGAAAGGCTTACTGTTGATCATTCTATAATCTTTTACCAGAAGTACCACTCCAACAAGGCAGCTGAAGCATACTTACATGACCATAACGACGGAATAGACATGTGTGTTCGATCACATCCCTATTCTAATTTAACCAACGGTTAGGATGAAGAATGATATAGGGTAGGAACCTTCTAACTTTCACCAAAAGTCGTAAACCAACGAGGCAGGGCTAAGACAAGGAGGGGGAATGCATACATGGTCGTATGATGGAAAAGAAACATGCATGACTCGAACAAGTCCTCATTCGCGTAAAACCAGCGGCTAATCATTAGGTGAGAGGGAAGTAAATTGTTGTTAAATAAAAATCAAGAAACAAATAGATTAAGACTAAGATACAAGTTGCTCCCGACGGTTAAGAACTATGTTAAGAATGCTTGGAAGAAGTTTGGTTTAGTTCGTGTTAGCCTCAAAATATTGAGTCGAACAATGAAAGTTCGTTCATAATTATATTAGGTCTCGGTCACTAAATTAATATACGTTGTAATAGGCTAGACGGGTAAACGGGCTCTTATTTGTAATCTAATCGGTCACGTGTATCGGGCGAAAGCCCAAGTAATCCCGAGCCCGGCCCGTAGAATTACTAAAGGCATGCAAGCCTTTTAGTCCTAGTATATATACACCTCACCAAGTAAGGTGAGGTGGTTGGTTAATTCATTTCTTGTAAGACATTTTATATAAGCAACCCACTTTTCTCTCTAACTTCTCTCTACATTCTTCATATCTTCCATCTTTATTTTCTTGATCATTCCATGCAACCGGTAATGAAGTGAAGTGATTATAGGGTTCCGACAACTACTAATATACATTTCCGTTTGCAATGCGCAAATTTCCAACCGCACTAAAGATAGAAAATGACATAAGACTAGGGAAATACAAACTTTACACTTTAAGCAACTAGCAACTGTAAATTAAACTTAATCTAACAGGGAAGGTTAAGGTGTAAGGGTGTAACGAAACAAATAGTTGGTGTAAATTCCTAAAGGATTGGCTCTACGGGTTAGTCTAGTGGATCATCACTCTAAAGATGAGAGTGGAAAAGGGTTTAAACGGGAGGTTAACTAACCGGTGTAGTTAGTTAATAAGCAACATGTAAAGACGATTTGGGTGTAATCCTAAAATTTAAGAATTTAAACAAGTTACTCCATCTAAATTCATAGTACTTATCATTGCGGTCTCGAGTGATATACCAAGCCAAGTTCTAAAGTCTACAACATCACCGGCACTCATATTTTGTGGAATTTGGGTAAACATTTAGAAACGGAAAGGTTAAATCCTCACAATTATCTAACAAGGGTTATTGTGTGCGGGTTATGTATCAAGTAATTTCACAAAAGTATGCTTGAATTTTTTTTAAATTTGAGCATAATTTAAGCATTTTAATGTGAAAAATAGGACAAGTAAACATTCTATTTCCATCCCTCCACTTGAATTATACAACGTCCTCGTTGTGTAGATAAAACATTAAAAATACGGGAATTTAAAAAGAATTAAAATGAGAAACTCCCTTGATAATTGCTTGGTAGATTCTCCAAATTGCATTTATGTGCAAGATTGTGTTGAACAGCCGCCTTGAAGTTTCAAGACTCCAACACTTCAAGATCTCTAGATATTTAAATTCTCCACCAATATTCGTCGATATTTCTTTCACGAGGTCCTGTAGAAAATATAGGAAGAACATGTGTATTCCTATCTTGGTACCTACGGTTAATTTAAACTAAACTAAACAAAATAATTATGGGTCAGTCTGGTGGATATGGCGTATCAGATGAATGAATACGCCATATTCAAAATCTGACAATAATGTTTTTAAAGTGCAATAAATAAAGACTGATAACGTCCAGACAATCAATACGCCGTATGGTATGGAGCGGATACGCCGTATTGATGTCTGGGAAGACAGACTCGATAACAAAATTAAATAACATTCCGGGTTTTCTCCCGGGAAGCACTTTTGTTTACAGCGAAGTCTTTAAATTAGACTT
Organism: Tanacetum coccineum; assembly: GCA_026074375.1. Classification (NCBI taxonomy): domain Eukaryota; kingdom Viridiplantae; phylum Streptophyta; class Magnoliopsida; order Asterales; family Asteraceae; genus Tanacetum; species Tanacetum coccineum. Next base: position 23,390 of record BQNB010006023.1, read on the forward strand.
TTCTTCATCATCACTTTTCATTATTTGGTGTGTGTCACCTTTCATCCTTCGTCCTTTTTCTGAAAGATTTCTTGGTAAGCTCGGAATGCCTCTTTTCTTGTAACAGTAAGATCGTCGTATTCGTCTTCTTTTGCAGTAACATACTCTTCATCATCATTGAACGAATATCTGATCATCATATATCTCCTTATATTGCACACCGGTAGCTCATGAACTTCACATAATTCTTCACTCTTAATATGTTCATGATTTATCTCATAAGCATCATCGTAGTTTGTATAAGTATTCCATCGTGTCTTTTGTTCGTAACGTGACTCATCATCATCTTCTTTGATAAATCCTTTCGTGATAGCTTTGTTTCTTAAAGCCTCATCTTTAAGTTCACTATCCTCCAAAGCTTCGTACCATTTGTAATCCTGATAATGGAGTTGGTTTTCAACAATGTAAGTTCCGGGTAAATTTCCTCCATTACAGTATCCATCGTCCTTCCAACTACATGTTGGCCATTCCGAACACCTAGTCTTATAGTTGAAAGGCTTGCAAGTATGTTTAACTGGTGTGGGTTTGGTCCAAACTCCGGTGTTAGTCCATGGCTTCTCATCGACCCATGGTACGTCCTTGTTCCATTCATAGATCCAATCATTCTTGTAATCTTCATAGGTCTTGAATCCTATAATATCCTTTGTAAGTAAATCTGGATCGACTTCGAGAAGGTAGTTAAATTCCTTAAATGCTGAACAGAGAGGTGTCTCGTAATCAAATATATTAGTGTCGATCCTAAAGACTTTAGCAACATCATCTTCATCATCAGAAGATTCCTCATCAGTGAGCTCTACTTCATCATCTCCTATGATCCAGTAAATCCATAATGCTTTCATAGTACAATGATTCATTGTCTTGTAGTTGAAATTTTTTGATCCCAACCATTCAATAAATGCAACATCAGACGGATCATACCCCATATCATCATCAGCTTCTTGTTCTGAATCATCGTCCATTTTTAAGTCACATGGGATGTTAGCAACTTCATATGTGAATAAATCATCATCCATTCCGCTTAATCGACTGACTTCATTGTCGAAAACTTCAAGTGGTGTATCGCAAGTGAGCGGAACATCTTCGACCTTAACATCCTTAATTTTCTCAAACTCTCCTTTGATAACCTTTGTCATTCTTACTGAAAAATACCCAGAAAATTATCAGTAGAACCAGCGGAGAAAGGTATATAAAAAAATTGGGCTATAAGTTCGAGAATGGAAAAGAACTTTATCAGACGACCGATACGCCGTATCCAATGGAAGTGGATATGCCGTATTAATCGGTTTGAGTAAATACGCTGTATTGGATAGAGAACTGGAAACGCCGTATCCAATGAAAGTGGATACGCCGTATTTAGCTACCGACCAGAACAATGTATTAAGAAAAATAATTAGAATGCAAACAATTAAACACACATATATACAAGCAAACAATTAAAGATAAATATACAAAATTTACAGAATATACAAGAATATACACTAATCTAAATTACAATAATCCTAAGGGTTAGATCTAATCTAATGTTAAAAACCAAAATATCAAATAAAAATCAAGATTAATTTTCACTCCCCGTCAACGGCGCCAAAAACTTGATGTGTCGTTGTGTGGTGTATATTTTTTGATTAAAGTTTTAAATTTATATTTTGCCGACTAAACCAGAAACAATACTTTAACGGGCAGTGTACCCAGTCAAGATGTAGATTCGTTGGTAAGTAGGGTGTCAATCACTGAGAGCGAGGTTAAACCTTTTCAGTTTATTAGTATCTTGGTTGTCTAATCTATGTTAATTCTAATCTAAGTCAAACGTATGCTAAACCTATGTTAGTCCTAGATCTAATGGGAAAAAGGGGTTTCAGCCTGAGAGACTGGCACGGGTTTGGTTGGTGACTAAAATCAATTCAAGGAAATGTTACCCACGCAAGGAACTGTTACCCACGCAAGCAAATTAGCAGAAGATGATAGAGCGGTTGAGCCTAATATAAGAAGACTATATTAACCATTATTATTCTGGTTAGAACGTTGGTATGTTTATTAGTGCAATGATTTCTTATCTTGAAGTGGCATATCATTCTTAGACTTAGACGTTACTTCTTCCTAAGACCTAGACACATTAATTCTGTCACAATTAAAGCATCCGCATAAAGCATCCTTGTTTGCTGATTATAATCTATCTTAAGGATTAAAGCAATGGTGATCTTGTTAAACCCTAGCTCATAAAGACTTTACCCACTTACCGCTTAATGATAATTTTTAAGTCCACTTGTCCAACTATCAAATGGAATCAAAACGTTATTTGTTGAATTATCTAGGTTCACCTGCTAGTCAACATGATCAATAAACCATTGGCAATATCCAATTAACTAGTTAAGCCCGAAGCGTATCCTAGACACAGACTTAGAAGGACAATATTTGTGATCCTATGATTCTAGATGTATAAATCACTATATGGAGAGCTATCCCAGACTCTAGATTTACTTGGTCCGTATCACTAGATCCAGTTGAATGATAGGTCGCATACAAAAGCGCGTAAACAAGTATAAATTGATAAACATAAACAAGCATTCAATAATAAATCAAGAAATTGAGATAAACAAATACCAAACATTCAGATCTTCATAATAATGGCTAATACCCGAAGGTATTAGCCTTCAAACGTCATAATAAATACAAAAGCAATTATTTAGCCAAGGTAAACTAACCGAGTTAACGAATGATACCAAAAACTGAACGATTACTAAAGTATATGGAATTACACGATGTCTCCTATGGAATTGATAATGTTGCTCGACCTCTTCTGCTCTTTTTCTCCTCTGAAAATCGACTTTTATGGTTTAGGTATCGAGAATATGATTTAGCACACTTAAAACTTGTTTTTGAGTTTTCTATTTATAAGGTCTGGAAGTCGGTTCGATATGGCGTATCCAAGGATTAGATACGGCGTATTGGGGATTTCTTAGAGTAGGAACCACATTTGATATCTTCCAGAATATTCACATACTATATCTTGAATATCTGGATACGGCGTATTGAGCTTTATTCTTCTGTGGTCTTTGGTGAGTACAGGCACGGAGACGCCGTATCTTCCTTGATGGATATGGCGTATTGGTCTTCAGAATAATAATCTTCAAAATATCTTCATTTAAGCTCCAGAATGCGCGCCTTTTGCTATCTTTCACCAATTACTCTATAATTACTGTAATTCTCAAATATAAATGATTAAGTAACAATTCTTTGCAATAACTATACAAAATGGGTTAATAACATGGGATAAATGATGCTATAAAATAGACGTTATTTGATGTCATCAAATATCCCCCCACTTGAATCCTACTTGTCCTCAAGTAGCCTTTAAAAGTTTATAAAAATGTATCCCTAAGGATATTTTCTGTTAAAGCATTTATTTGATCTATTACAAGTACACAACCAAACACCTCACGAAATAGGAAGATGAAAACACTCAAATCACTCAACTAATCTATGTGGTAACATGTAACTAAATCGCTCAATTGCTCGGTCGTGACGAGTATTCTATCATAAGCTTGGCAAGGATACACATCTCCACCACTAAAGCCAAGGAGTAACAAGTTTATAAAGGTAAATATAGGTTTTTGTATGGAAAGGCTTACGGTTGATCATTCTACAATCTTTCACCAGAAGTACCACTCCAACAAGGCAGCTGAAGCACACATACATGGCTGTAACGACAGAATAGACATGTGTGTTCGATCACATCCTCATTCGAATTTAACCAACAGTTAGGATGAAGAATGATACGGGGTAGGAACCTTCTAACTTTCACCAAAAGTCATAAACCAACGAGGCAGCTAAGACATGCATACATGGCGGTAACGACGGAATAGACATGCATGCTCAAACAAGTCCTCATTTGCGTAAAACCAACAACTAATCATTAGGTGAGAGGGAAGTAAATTATTGTTAAATAAAAATCAAGAAACAAATAGATTAAGACTTAAGATACAGGTTGCTAGACAATTTTTCCGGACTGTTTACCATGATAAAAACACAACTATTTACTACGTCTTGATCATCGATCAAAAACAACAACCTAAGTTGGCGTTCCTGTAACGATCAACTTCTCAGTCATCCCAAAACTTTACATACTCTACAAGGCAAGTGGCGATATCTTTCACTTTGTACAATACTCTACATAATTTATTTTTTAGACGTATCAACGAATAATCGACCATTCGTGTAATTCCTTCGATAATGCTCTTTGCGAAACTATTATCTTCAAACTTTCTTTCTCTTTTTGTATTTTTCCATTTTTTTTGATTTTTTTACCAAACATTCTTCAAATCTTGGTGTAGTTTCACCATCTTCAAAATCATAATAATTCTGGATAATTTCTTTGATAGTTCCTTCATTCTTCGGACTCACCAATAATCGTGACGGTAGTAAAATCACATGAGTTTTGACTACTAATATACATTCCCATTTGCAATGTGCAAATTTCTAACCGCACCACAGATAGAAAATGACATAAAACTCAGGAAATACAAACTTTACACTTTAAGCAACTAGCAATTGTAAATTAAACTTAATCTAACATGGTAGGTTAAGGTGTAAGGGTGTAACGAAACAAATAGTTGGTGTAATTCCTAAATGATTGGCTCTACGCACTACTACACAAAAGGCCATAAACACCTCCTATAAGAAACCGGTTTTGAGATAACCACTTCCTATTGTAAAAAATAAAGAGATGGGAAGCATAAATACTGGTTTTTTTGAAGAAACCCGGTCTTTATAACCCAAAACTCATAGAAGCTGGTTGTTTTGTAGAAAACCTGTCTCTACACGTAGCTGAAAAACATCTTATTCTAAAGTGACTGGTCTTAATTTTTTAAAAAGTTTTTCATAATTTTACACCAAATTTTAGATTTCCCTTCCTCTAAAATTAACAAGCCTGAATTATCCCTTTATCTTTTTCAGCAACACAACCATTTTCATCTTATTTCCAAAAGCCTTACATCAAAATACAACATCTCTTTCAAAACAACTCAACCACTATATCTACTTTCAAACAAAATAACTCATCTCTTTCCTCTCACTATCGGCTTCATGTTTAGCATCATTCAAAAACTCCTGCCTATATCTACTTTCAAACAAAAAACTATTCCCATCACCTGTTACCAATTCATCTTTCTGGTATGATTTCATGTTCACTAATGGTTTCTTTTATGTAATGTTTATTGAATGGTTAATTAACAAAGATTACATGTTTAATATCGTGATTTGGGGGAGATTCGAATTTGGATTTATTGTTGCTTTATGTGAACAATTAGGGATCTAGTGTTCTTAGTTGTTTAATATTAAATAAAGACACGTATTTTTTTCTGCTAGCAAGTGTTAAGCTACATCTGAAGTATTTGTATATATGATGAATTCAAATTTTGAATTTAGTGGAGAGATAAATGTTTTTGTGCGTCCTATGGATCCTAAGAAACCAAGTAAGGTTGTGATTTTAGTGAACTTAAAAACAATCATTATGTTTTGTAAGAAATTGCTTCTCATTTTCCTTATTAACTAAAGAACAGGTTTTAGATCAGTTGGGGTTAAGTATGGTGAGGAGAGTTGGTGGTGTGGGCCAAGGGTTTCAGATTGGTAGTGGTGTAATGAGTTCAGGTGTGTCAAGGTTTTTGTTGCCGATGTGTGAAGGTGCTTATGTTATTCATTCGATGAGTTTTGGTTTTCATGATGATGTTTGGTTTTTTCTTATTTTAAATTTGGGTTTGTTAAATGTGATGCGATTTTGTTTATTGTTCAGCTTTTAGAGGAATTGGGTACTGATTAATGGCCGGTTGCGCCTGGCAATCGAGCGCTAAGGTGTACTAGAGTGGCGTTGAGTGTTGCTGCGGGTTTGCTTGGTGCTTGCTTGCCTGGTACTGGTGCACGGATCGTGGCATTAGTTGGGGGTCCTTGCACAGAAGACCCTGGTTCGGTAAGCCTCTTTTGCAGCTTTTAGTTGATTATGCTGTTAGTGAATGCTGATTGGCTGGATTAATATAGTTTATAGTAGATGTAGTTAATAGTTTCCCTAAAAGCTGTATTTTGCTTCCACTGTTATTATGATTTGGTAAAACGTATGAAGTATAAACACATATTTAGCCCAACTTTTGGTTTATTATGTTTAAGATTAAGTTATATAAATTTGCATCAGTGTATCTTCACATAGATAATGTGCTGATTGAAATTTATGTATGTTATAATATATATTCTGATGCCTCGTGAAACAAAGTAAATTCTAAAGTTTGTGTTATATTGTAATTATAAAGTTTGTGTTAGTTTTGGTTGCGTAGTTATACACTTATGAGGCACTTGCTAGTTGCTATCATTATCTTTTGCTTATTAGGATTTCGAGGGTACTAAAGAGAAAATGTTGTTTTTGTTAGATCATTATTCAAACTGTATGATAGATCATTCCCTGGACTTATGAGTGTTCCGTCTCGTGTGAATAGTTCCAAATGCATTGACGTTTAACTTATTACTTTGATGATGGGTTTACCATTTATAATACATCTGGTTTTGATATCAGTATTTGATGTTGAATGTAGATATGGATAAAAAGTTTAGAAGGTATCTTGATGAATGGGAAGTAGACCAAAAGGTCAAATGTGTTCTGGTTGAGGGAAGCTTGCCACGTGGCTTCTCAGCAGGTAACAATAACAAGTATCTAATTAGCTTACACCTATCTGACACCAGTATTTCAGTAGGATATCTCCACTTATTCTTTAGGTTGTCTTCTTTTACATGTGCCATGGTAAGCTACGAACTGATTATGGTCATGCGGGAATAATTATTAAAGGGATTTGAAATTTGGATCAAACTAAAACAGACATGATATTCCTCGATAGTACTCAATGTCTTAAAAATGTGCATCGCTTTAAAGAGCCATCTGATAAACGTCATCACTTTAGAACATTACCGTATTCCCTGAGTTGTTATTAACCAAAGGCTTAGTTTATCACTTTATCTGCAGGTGGTGATGTGAAGTAGATTTCAACTATAAAAGAACTGTCAAATATTATTGAGGTTGTGCTGCGTTTTAAACTTTCCATACTGGTTTAAGAGTAGTGGCTGTTTGCTTTGCTAACATCTTATGAAGATTGTTTCTGGGTATCAATATGTCTTTGATATGGCTAAAGATGTAATGAAATAGGACGTTATTTTCCTGAAAATTGAACAAGCTTTGTTCTGATATACATACATCCTATTCATCTATAACCAGATTGGTTCCTGATGTTGCATCGTTCACCCTCATCAAAGGCCTGTTGTTTTGGTTTTAATTGCATGCACATGTTCTCCTAGAGTAGCTAACCTCCAGATATTTCGAACTAGGACAAATGGTAATAAAGATAATTGCATGCTATTATGTTGTCATTTTTTATCCGAACGGGGAAAGAGGTTCTCGTAGATAAGGTGCCAAGAAGAGTGCCACCCCTAATTCCCTAAAGAAGCAGATTAGATGCCATGTTCCAATCTCATACTGGAATAGGAAATGACTACAAAAGTACTAGCTGCTTAGTTCCGTAGCTCCTATTGTTAGGCATGTATTAGTCTATTAGTGGAAAATGACCAATGAAAAGAACCAAAAAAAGAAAACTTACGTGTGGCAGGAAAAAGTCCATTATCTCCATCTCTAAGAAGCTAGAAAGCGCAATCCTGTATTCCTATTGTGTATGTACTTAAGTTGGCGATACTATGCGTAATGATCAGATTTTTGTTTACTTAGGAAAGTAGGGCAAAAACCTAAAGATAGTGGGCTTAACCTTTTCGTTATTTCAAAATGTATTTTACAGTGCATATGAAATGACAACGTGTTTAGCGGTTGCAGAACTTGGTTGCCTTAGCTGTAATTTGATATTTCATTGAATCAATGCTTTAAATCACTGTTAAAAAAGTGTTTTGAATTTTGATTTTAGACTTTCATTTTCTAATCTGTCATTAAGTCCCCTTTGGCAATTCAACGTTGATGATTTCATCATGTTACTAGCATCTATAAATTTTTGCCTATTGGCTGTTTACAGGTCTTCACTTCTAAATACTCTCTTATTTGCAAAATATCTGAATATAAAAAGCCATATATAAGCTTCATGGATGGCATAACAATGGGTTTTGGGATCGGCCTATCTGGTCATGGCCGCTACAGAGTCATAACGGAGGTAACCAACCAAACTCCTTTCCCAGCTGTATTTCTTTTTGAAAATAGAGGTAATGTGAATTCTAAGTTTACATTGTTTGATGATGAACTTTGCCAGAGGACTGTTCTAGCCATGCCAGAGAATGCACTTGGCTTGTTTCCAGATGTTGGATTTGCTTATATAGCAGCACGAAGTCCAGGAGGAGGATTAGTTGGTATGTGTGCTCAAATCTAATAGGTAGCATTTCTTTTACATCTTTATGGCAAGGTTGCTCCTTGCACTTTGTTTAATAAGTTACACTGATAGTGGAAAAGATGGTTAGCTAATCTTGACTTAAGAGTTAAGCAATGTGATTATCATACATGTTTAGTCACCTGCTTATTATAAGTCAAATAATTTTGTGATTTAAAGTCCCCAATATCGAGTTTCTGCTAAATTCAAAGCTGAAGTGGATACAATTACAGGAAGCGCTATCCAATGGGAAAATAACTCTTTGGCCTGCCCAGTGGGAATACTAGCTGATCAGTATACAAAGGAATAATCCAAATTTACAAGCATACCATAAAAGCGGCTAAATTTCTGAGAAGCAAATGATATCTGTCAAAGTTGATGTTAAATAAGTTTGATCTGTTCCTTTTTTATTAAACAGAAACTATTTCTTACAGAAAGTTAGGGTCTATTTACATGGTGCTGCATCCATTGGCTCTGTTACTAAAAAGAGTACCTCGTTTTGTATACCTGGGATTACTTCTTCCCCCACGTACTGGACTACATCTCCAAGGGCCTTAGTTCTAGACTCGGGTGTTTTCAGAGCAGAATGTAGTGTGACATGGCTAAATTTACTACCATATTTATCATCTTTATTGGCGCATGGTTTACATTGTGGCGAGATTAGTCCTAGATAATTATGTTGAATTCTAGTGTTTTTCTTTATGGTTATTTGTTGAATTATAGTGATTTATTTTGATTTGAATTTTGTATTTGCTTTATGTTAAGCTAAATTGAAGTTGTCTTTATTTACTTTAATTTGTTGATTTTGACATTTTTGGTCCATCTAAATCATTTTATATATATTTGCTGTATTTATATTTCTTTATTTTGGTGGGTTAAATTCGTAAATTTTGGAATTTATTAAAGAATTCTAAAAATATATATTTTTTTAAAAATAGATTAAAAAAAGACAAGTTTTGAGATAAAAACATATATTTTTTACTCTATATAAAGGCAGGTTGGATGTTTTTATAAAGACATGTTGCGGGAGAACCAGCGTCCATTTCCAATAAAACATGTGTGTTTATTTTAATATGGAGACCAATTCTTAAGGAGAGAACCGGTGTCGATTCTTCTAATAGAGACTGGTTGCATAACCGGTTTTTATATATTTCAATCATGGAGATACCCCCCTCGAGGGGTATGTTGTTGGGGGATGGAAAAAAATTGGGAGTGGGATAAATTGGATTCAAGCTATGGTTTCTGGCTACAAAGAAGGGTTAATGAATACAAATATTTTCTATCATGTAGCAAGAAGTGAGAAAAATATGGCAAGTGCAAGCAATACAACAAAGAAAAAAGATACTTCATTCATATAGGAACACTGTGTGTGAACTAACACACTAAGCATTCATAAAAAGTAAAAAACAAATTGCTTTAGAAGCATATTAATACATAAAGAAAAAATCCTTAAGTAGCCATATAATGATTATTGACGTTTTTACGACACAAAAGAAAAAAAGTGTTTGAACAATTAATTTTAGGAGCGCATATGAACGAGATACGTTTGTTGAGAGTTTGGAAGCGGAGTCGTTGTGTAAGGAGATAAACACTTAGTTGACACACTAGAAGTGATTGGCAGAGAACGTCGAGCGGCGGCCTACACACCCAATGAAAATCCATCACTCAACGTCCAGGACCTGGTAAATAATGGTGTGCCGTATGCAACAAGACCAAAACCCAAACATGGGTTTTCACCTAGGTTAATGTATGAGGGTGTGTGGTAGTTTATGGAGATTAAGATAATGAGTTAAATGTTGTATTTGTTGTGACAAAGAAGCATATGGCTTAAGAGGGTTTGATGGACATAGAAAGATGATTAAAGTCATCAACTAGGAGATTGTCTCATACTTGATGATAGAGGTGGAAGTGTGTATAAGTTTGGTTGCCGACTGTGTTAGGTGGAGGGCTTGAGTATTGAGTAACATGTGAGTTTTAATGGGGTGAGATGGGAAGTGGAGGATTGAGACAACATGTGGTGATGGTGGGAGTGTCCTTAATGTAAGGAGTTTGTGTTTTCACTTTGAGGCGAGCTTGAGTGTGAGTAAATGTGAAATTGATGGTGAGGATGATAAGATTGAGGATGTGAGACAACTTGTGGTGAGAAGGTAAAGTCCTCCGCTTATGCATGTAGGATTTTAGTAATGCTTGAATGGGATATTGTTTTCTTTAGATGGTATCATGATGAGTATGATTGGATTTTGGCATTGGTGTAGGTGAAGTTTGCATTGAGACACATTAGATGTTTTTTCAAAGTTTAAGTTTCTTTTTCCTCCAAATGGGATTTCATCTGTTACTTATTTAGGCCGTGATTTAAGATCGGCGGCAAGATCAATGCGAAGTCGGCTGCTAGTGCAGCAGTCAATGAATGCTTCACTCATACCAGAAACACTATGTGTCTTGTCCTCTTAAAACCGCAACTTGCCCGCCCAGCCCCCAACCCCGTCACCCCACCCCTCCCAGAAAGTGAGCCAACTCTCACCCCAAGCTCATCCGACGACAGTACAAACAGGTTCAACGCGTGGAGCCCCCAAATGTAATACCTCGTGCATATCAAGGCAGGTCCCCAACTAAGGTTCCGGTCCCCCTTAAACGAGAATGGCCCTGCCTTATAAGAATTAATGGTGGCACCTACTGCAATTTCCCAGATACCAAAAACAAATTATATTCTCAAAAATTTTATGGTAGGGTTTCTGTTTTAGGGGGATTAAATTTGTGCAGGCAGACGTCCATCATTATGATGGGCAATTAAGGATTTTTATCACAAGGAAATAAAGCAATCAACAATCTACATATATAAGTACAAGTTGACAGGAGTAAAAATATTACCCATATATTATGGCAATATAATTATATAAATAATGAAACCCAAAAAGTGAAGATCCATAAAAATAAGTAACTAGATATAATGCACAAAGAAATTTTTTCTGACAAGAGGTTAAGTTAAAAACAAAAAAAACCAACTTTGTAGTGCAAATAACTAGTGTGTGCATAAGTGTGACAAATGAGTGGAGTAGCGATTATTTTGACACTAAGACATGTAAAACCTAAAAAATAATCCAAATGCTCCTTGATTTAATTTTGCTCAACCAAGATTGTCAAAAATATATATTAGATTATATTACTTTATGACAATAAATAACAAAACAATATGCATATGTTAAAAATATTTTTAAGCATATCTCAACAATATACGAAAATTGAATTTCATGTGTCTCCTAGTTGTGAGATAATACTTTTTAAAAAATATATTGTAATTTGACTATTCTATATGTAAAATAGATGAGATATGCAATTTAGATAGAAGAATTTGTAAAAGTTCTGCTTATAGACATATCCAAATCATGTGTTTTTATGTAAAAATAGAAACGTAAGAACAACTGAGACGGAAAAAAAATTTTGGTCAGTTAGGTTGGGTGGTCCCCCTTAGATCGGCCGTCCCTATAAAATTAAGGTGGGCCCGCCCTTTTATGATTAAGGTGCCCCGCCACCTGTTGAGAAAATTTTTCTCAGATTTTTTTTGACAAACAGTTCTTTGATGATTATCATTTCTTTATTATGCCGAAACCTTAATCAATTTGTTCCATCATTCCTAGACCTAGACATAAGTATTAAATGATCACATATAAGTGATTTAGTTAGAATATCGGCTATGTTGTCTTTCGATGAGACCTTTTCTATAGAGATATTTCGTGAGTGTTGAACGAGATTCTTACTTAAGTCTATAGTCCCTTTGTTATCACACATTATTGAAATGTCGTCTAACCTAACGTCATCGTCTACGAGAGCTTGTTTCATCCATAAGGCTTGTTGGCATGCCTTTCCAGTGCTTACATATTCCGCTTCGATTGTGGAGATGGCAAGAGCGGTTTACTTCTTTGAAAACAAGATTTTAGGCAACATCCCATAAACGTGCAAACACCGCTAGTGGTCTTGCGATCTACATAATCTCCCGCATGATCCAAATCGCATAACATTATAGTTGTCTAATGCCATCACCTTAGGAAACCAAAACCATAAATGCGTAGTTGCCTTTAACGTATCAGAAGATACGTTTAACCAGCTTGTAAGGTGGAGAGGTATTTGGGGATCTTGAAAGCGAGCCACAAAGGCAAACACTAAACACCCCAAAATAGAAAAAAAAAAAAAAAAAAAAATATCGGGTCAACTGCCATTAAGTATAAATAAACTACCTATCATGCTCTATCTTTGGTATTTATCATACGGACGTCAGACAACCTTTTACGTCACTATGAGAGTTATGTTAATGTAACAAAGGGGTTTTTCATTGGCTTAGAGTCTTCAAGTCCCCAAATTTCTTAAACATTTCCTTAATAAATTTGATTGATTAAAAAATATTCCCATCAACTAATTTTTGTAATTTGTAATCCTAATAGAAAAAATTTAGTTCTCTCCTCAATAACTGCATTTCAAAACATCATCATGCATGATCTTGGCCAAAGTCATCATATATTTCTTGACAAGATTGATCCGAATAATTATCATCTACATATATTGACAATAATCGAGGTTGGGATTCTTACTTTTTTTGTGACGAGTTTGTTATCCCTACCAATCCCCATGGAGTAATCCTGTTTAATAAAGAAAGGCTTTAATTAGACACAACTATCTATGTTAAGACTTTTCCATAGTGGTTTAAGACTTTTTCGATGCAAAATGAATCCTACTTCTATGTTAATTATTATCCACTAACTTATTTTTCTTCGTCAACGTGAGTTCGTGGCCATAGAAGATTTCCATTTTATATTGGTTCATGGATAATCTATGTGAAATAATGGTTCCTAATGAACAAATTCTTTTAAAACTAGAAAGCCAACAAATGGCATTTCTAGTGACTACCATATTTCCTAACCATCACTAATATTAAGTATATCATATACCAATCTATAATTTACGTAATTAGAGAGTGAGACGTACCTTAGCCTTCAAGAGAAATTACTTTAAAATCTTCAAGGTAGCAAGCTTTAAGGATGAGGATTTATGGAAATCCTATATGAGTTCTTTAATTTGTTTGACAAAAGCCAAAGGATGCTTGTAGATGATTAACCTCGAAATATATGATGATTTAGCCATTTGGTCCCCATCTTGCTTTGTCCTAAGTTATTGTTTCCCCGAACATGTGTTTTTGCATTTGTTCGAGACACATTTACGTGAACAACTTTCACATTGAGTAAAGCTTGGGTTGGTGTGGAGATTCACATTGAGTGTGATTAGTGATTATAGTAATTTGGTCTAGCCTCTTGGTCTTCCTCCTAGGATGAGGTGTTATGGAACGAGGATGAGAGATTTTTGCCTCCTTTCTTTTCGTAGAGGTGTTTTTAGACCTCATTGTGGGGTTTAGTAAATCTGACTCCGAGTTTAAGGAGAAGAGTTGGTAAAAACATTTTACCTAGACATTACTTACAATATGGAAATTTATGTATTGTTTATAAATATACAATTATGGTTTGAGTTGGGTTTTGATTCTATCAATTTTTCTTCGACTCAGACTTCTTACTCGATTATAAAATTTAACCTTGTTTTGGTTATTCGCTAGGTGAACCCTTTGGTAAAATTATATCCTAAACCGGATTTATCTCGGGAATGATTTTGAGAACTTATTATTTCCTTAAGTAAATAACTACTAATTATTAAATTGATTTAGCCTAGAATATTTTCGTATATCAAAGCTTCGTTCTCCATTTCAAACTTTAAAGTCTTGACATAGAATTGCCTTCTTCATTTACATCCTTACTTTTTACCCAACCGATAATTTAAACATTTAAATTCAAGTGCTTCATTCTCTATTCAATTTTAGCTTGTTTTAAAGAGTTTTATTATTTAGCCATGACTTTTAGTCTTATTTTGCATAGACTATACTATCTTCACTACTAAGTTATTTTTCGTCTAAATGATTATTGCACATCACTAAAGTAATTCTGGATTCAGGAAAGTACCTCCTTGGAAGCTTTAGCCATAAGATACTTTTCTTCCTTTGTCTTCTCCTCTTTATCTTTGTCGCTATCACTCCAAGATCCTCCAACAAACCCTTGATTTTGATATTTTGATAGTTTCGAACGATTCTCCGATGAGATGATTTGGATCTCCACACTTAAAAGCATTTCATTCGCCATTGCCATTTTTTGGTCGTCTTTATTTTCTTTGAGAGAATAATATTTTGGTAGGGTGTAAGGATTAAAGGAGTGTTCTTTCTTCGATGTGGTTGTCGTACGATCGCCCTCGTCTTTTGAAGAATTTCTTGAAGTCTCTTAACGTGCCATGGCGTATTCTTGCAATCAATAGTTTACATCACTATCAACGTGTCTGAGCTATCATCATCACTAGATTCCTTTCTTGCTTTCAAGGCAATAGATCTACTTTGTTTTCTTTTGCTTTTGACGGTTTTGGAATCTTTCTTAATTACTTCTTCATAAACCTTCAAATTTCCAATGAGTTCGTCAAGTGATAGAGTTGTTAGATTATTTGATTCTTCAATCGTCCGTAACTTTTGCGAAGCCATTAGATGTAATTCCTAAGAAAATTTTCTAACGACAATTCCTTGCTAGTAAAAAAACCTTCAAACAAGTGCTTTTTAGTACAGTAAAATAATGTAAAAATTTAGCAAAGAGGCATTATTTATTGAATCCTCTTCCGGAATCATTGAATATTCATATTGTTGAAACTAGAAAGCAATTATTGTTTGCTTGTGACTTGATTATTACCTTTGAAGAGTGATTAATAAAGTAATCCAAATTTTTTCTTTTGCGGTATGACACATCAAAATTCTTTCATATTCTTTACGTGGCAAAGCATTATAAATTACCATTTTAGCTTCATTATTTTTTGTAAGTCTCTTTTTAAGATCGTCGTTTTGTTTATGAAAAGGTACAACTTCATCCTTTTTAGTTTCGGAATTATTTTGAATGGTAGGAAAAACACCATCGTAATAACATGCCAAAGATCAGAACTTTTGACTTCACAAAAAGTTTTGAATCTATTTTTCAATAAATAAATCCCATCACTATTCCAACAGTGGTGTCTTTGCATAGATTACCCTTCTAAATATTTTCCAATTCCATTGGATCGGATTTCCAATTTTTAAAATACAATTTATTTTAAAAAAACATTGTTTGAACGTGGCTCTAGATACCAATTAGATGAAAACTAGAAGGGGGGTTGAATAGTTTACAGCTTTTAATTCTATAAGGTTTGAAAAAATGTTTGTAAAAAATGTCTAGATTCGACTATATAGAATCAACACTTGCCAATATGGTACAATAATACTTTATATAAAAAAACAAATAATAGGATAGTTATAGAGTAACTTAAAGTAAAGACAGAGAGATAAGAGAGTAATAACAATCAAACCACAACATTAAGATTTATAGTGGTTCGGCACGAAGGAACATCTTCGCCCGTATCCACTCATCGAGCACCAACTCGAGAGGTTTTGTTCACTATGTCCAACAAGCTCTCTTATGGCAGAGAAAACCTATACACAACTTTCCTATATCTTGATTTCTGACACTAAGACTAGATGTCGAGTTTTCTAATCTTATCTAGAACAATCTAACACAAACGTCACTAACAACTTTGCTTCACGACTTGAGCACTACTAACACAACGCTTCACAAACCTTAGTTTTCTTCACACCACTACTACTTCACCATGACACTACTAAATCAAACCTAACAAAACACTACTAGGAAAGATCACGCAAGATCTAAACTATACTTAAATTAATTACAAAGATCTAAACGAACTACAACACAAGCTTTACAAGATTTACAAATGTAATAAAGTTATGATTATGGATGCAATAAGATTGCAACAACACACAAAGGTGAATACTCTTACTTGATAATGAAAGTATTCTTTCTCTGCACTGAGAATTGAGCTTGGATCACTTAAAAACATAAAGCTTTAGATTAAATGATCAAATGATTTAATGCGATGTGTGGGCTATTTTTTATCAGAAAGAATTGAGTGCAAAAGGTGAGAAAATAGTGGGGAATAGTCCAGTATGTATATGATGACAAACTTGGAGTGCCTAGTCTAGGGCGGCCCCCTTAAATACACGGGCGGCCCCCTTAAAATTAAAGGGACCACACCAACCTTAATTTTAAGGGACCGCCCATAGGTAGACGCTCCTCCAGTTTGTCCTATACATACTGGACTTTTCCCCACTATTTTCTCACCTTTTGCACTCATTCTTTCTGATAAAAAATGACCCACCACATCTCATTGAAATCATTTGATCATTAATCATAAATTTGTATTCTAAGTGATTCCAATCTCAATTCCTCAAGTGCAAAAGAAGAATACTTCCATTATCAAGTGAAGAAGTATTTACACCTTTGTGTGTTGTTTGCACTCTATTGCATCCATATCATAACTGATAAAACATTGTTGTAAATCTTTGTAAAGGTTGTGTAGTTGTTAGATCTTAGTAATTATTGTAATATAGTTAGATCTTGGTGATACTTTCCTAGTAGTGTTAGTTAGGTGTGAATAATAGTAGATGTCCTTGGTGAAGTAGTAGGTCTAGTGAAGAAAACAAAGGTGTGAAGAAGTAGTGTAGTATGAACAAGTCGGTGAAGCAGAAGTATGTGTGTAGTGAAGTTAGTATAGATTGGTTTCTAGCTAATGAATAGAACTCGACAGTCTAGCTATTGTCAGAAAATCAAGATAAGGGAAAGTTTATGTAAGGTTTTTCTCTGCCATAGAGGAGCTTTGTTGACATAGTGAACAAAACTCTCGAGTTAGGTGCTCGATGAGTGGAGTAGGGCGAAGAGGTTCTTCGTTGCCGAACCACTATAAATCTTCATGTTGTGGTTTGATTGTTATTACTCTTATCTCTTGTCTTACATTAAGTTCTCATACTATCCTATTAATTGTTTAATATAACAATATACTGTCCGATAGTTGTGCAAGTGTGAATTCACATATAGTCGAAATCTAGAATTTTACAAACACATTAAAACTTAAATTTAAAAAGCTTAAACTATTCAACCCCCCTTCTAGTTTTCCATAATTGGTATCAAGAGCCACGTCAAACAAGTTTTTTAAAATAAATTGTATTTTAAAACTTGAATCGATCTATGGAATTGGAAAAATATTTAGAAGGGTAATCTATGCAAAGACCACCACTATTTGAAAGTGATGGATTTATTTATTGGAAAAATAGATTCGAAACTTTTTGTGAAGTCAAAAGATCTAGATCTTTGGCATGTTATTACCGATGGTGATTTTCCTACCATTCAAAATAATTCCGAAACTAAAAAGGATGAAGTTGTACCTTTTCATAAACAAAACGACGATCTTAAAAAGAAACTTACAAAAAATAATGAAGCTAAAATGGTAATTTATAATGCTTTGCCACGTAAAGAATATGAAAGAATTTTTATGTGTCAAACCGCAAAAGAAATTTGGGATACTTTATTAATCACTCATCAAGGTAATAATCAAGTCAAAGCAAACAAAATAGATCTTCTAGTTCAACAATATGAACAATTCATGATTCCGGAAGAGGAATCAATAAATAATGCCTTTGCTAAATTTAACATTATTATTACTAGTCTAAAAGCACTTGATGAAGGTTTTTCTAGCAAGAATTGTGTTAGAAAATTTCTTAGGGAATTACATCCTAAATGGCTCGCAAAAGTTACGGCGATTGAAGAATCAAATAATCTAACAACTCTATCACTTGACGAACTCATTGGAAATTTGAAGGTTTATGAAGAAGTAATTAAGAAAGATTCCAAAACCGTCAAAAGAAAAAGAAAACAAAGTAGATCTATTGCCTTGAAAGCAAGAAAGGAATCTAGTGATGATGATAGCTCAACCTTTGATAGTGATGATGAAGAATACGCCATGGCCGTAAGAGACTTCAAGAAATTCTTCAAAAGACGAGGGTGATTCGTAAGACAACCACATGAAGAAAGAAAATTATTCCAAAGAAATAAAGACGACAAAAATGGCAATGGCGAAAGAAAAATGTCTATTAAGTGTTGAGAGAGTCCAAATCATCTCATCGGGGAGAGATGTTCGAAACTATCAAAATATCAAAATCAAAAGGCGTTTGTTGGAGGATCTTGGAGAAATAGCGACAAAGATAAAGAGGAGAAGACAAAGGACGAAAAGTATCTTATGGCTAAAGCTTCCAATGAGGTACTTTCCGAAACCGAATACTTTAGTGATGACCAATAATCATTAGACGAAAATAACTTAGATAGTGAATATAGTAGACTATGCAAAATAAGACTAAAAGTCATGGCTAAAAATAAAACTCTAAAACAAGCTAAAATAGAATTAGAGAATGAAGCACATGAATTAAAAGATAAATTATCGGTTGGAAAAAAGTAAGGAAGTAAATGAAGAATGCAAATTATGTCAAGACCTTAAGTTTGAAAATGAGAAGCTTAGAAACGAAATATCTAGGCTAAATCAATTTAATAATAGTAGTCATTTACTTAAGAAAATAATAAGTTCTCAAAAACCTTCCGGAGATAAATCCGGTTTAGGATTTAATTTTACCAAAGGGTCACCTAGCGAAACCAAACAAGTAAATTTTATAAGAGCTCAAGAAGTCGAGTCGAAAGAAAAATTGATAGAATCAAACCCAAACTCAAAACCAAAATTTATACTTATAAACAATACTAAAATTTCTATTGTAAGTAATGATAAGGTAAAACGTTTTTACAAACCTTCCTTAAAACTCGGAGTCAGATTTACTAAACCCACAATGAGGTCTAAAACACCTCCTCCGAAAAGAAAGGAAAACTCTCATCCTCGTTCCAAAACACCTCAACCTAGGAGAGACCAAGGTAGACCAAATTACTATAACACTAATCACACAATGTGGAATCATCCACACCAACCAAGCTTTACTCAATGTGAAAGATGTTCACCGTAAATGTGTCCGAATCAAATGCAAAACATGTTCGGAAACAATAACTTCGGACCCATGAAAAGATGGGGACCAAATGGCTAAATCATCATATATTTCGAGGTTAATCATCTACAAGCATCCTTTGGCTTTTGTCAAACAAATTAAAGAACTCATATAGGATTTCCATAAATCCTCATCCTTAAAGCTTGCTACCTTGAAGATTTTAAAAGTAATTCTCCATGAAGGCTAGAGTACGACACACTCTCTAATACGTAAATTATAGATTGGTAAATATGAAATACTTAATATTAGTGAAGGTTAGGAAATATGGTACTCACTAGAGAATTCAATTAGTTGCTTGCTAGTTTTTAAAAGAATTTGTTCATTAGGAACCATTATTTCACATAGATTATCCATGAACCAATATAAAATGGAAATCTTCTATGGCCACGAACTCACGTTGACGAAGAAAAATAAGTTAGTGGATAATAATTAACATAGAAGTAGGATTCATTTTGCATCGGAAAAGTCTTAAACCACTATGGAAAAGTCTTAACATAGAAGTACGATCGATTAAAAGCCTTTCTTATTAAACATGATTACTCCATGGGAATGGTAGATAACACACTCTTTACAAAAAAGAAAGAATCCAACCTCATTATTGTCCAAATATATGTTGATGATATTATATTCGGATCAACTTGTCAAGAAATATGTGATGACTTTGCCAAGATCATGCATGATGAGTTTGAAATGAGTATGATGGGAGAACTAAAATTTTTCTAGGATTACAATAAAAAAATTAGATGAAGGAATATTTTTTAATCGAATCAAAATATATAAGGAAAATGCTTAGAAATATGACTAGAAGACTCTAAGCCAATGAAAACCCCTATGTCTAACATAAACCAAACTCACAAGAAGAAGAAAAAGGTGAGTCCGTAGTAATAATACCAAATATAGATTCATGATAGGTAGTTAAAATACATAATGGACATGTAGACTCCGATATCATGTTTAATGTTTGACTTTGTGCACGCTTTCAGATCCCAGAAACCTCACACCTATACAAGCGGTTAAACGTATCTTCTTACATTAAAGGCACTACGCAATATAGGGGTAATGGTATCCTAAGGGGTGGGGGGCAGGGACCGGCATAGACACAATAAATGTATGCGGTGATTTATGGATCATGGCGGAGATTAATGTAGATCGCAAGACCCCTCGCACTCCCTAAAAGGCGGTGATGTTTTGCACGTTTATGGGATGTTGCCTAAAATCTTGTTTTCAAAGAAGTAAACCGCTCTTGCCATCTCCATAACCGAAGCGGAATATGTAAGCACTGGAAAGGCATGTCAACAAGCTTATGATTTAACACAAAGCTCTCTCTTGTTTGTGTTATGTAGACGATGACGTTAGGTTAGACGACATTTCAATAATGTGTGATAACAAAGGGACTATAGACTTAAGTAAGAATCTCGTTCAACACTCACGAAATATCTCTATAGAAAAGGTCTCATCGAAAGACAACATAGCCGATATTCTAACTAAATCACTTAAATGTGAACCATTTAACTACTTATGTCTAGGTCTAGGAATGATGGAACAAATTGATTAAGGTTTCGGCATAATAAAGAAATGATAATCATCAAAGAACTGTTTGTCAAAAAAAATCTGAGAAAAATTTTCTCAACAGGTGGCGGCCCCTTAATTCATAAAGGGCGGCCCCCTTAATTTTAAGGGGACCGGCCAGACTCTAAGGGGACCACCCACCTAACTGACCAAATTTTTTTTCCTCTCTGTGTTTACGTTTCTATTTTACATAAAAACACAAGATTAGGAAAAGTCTATAAGCAAACTTTTACAAATTCTTCTATCTAAATGCATATCTCATTATACATATAAATAATAGTCCCAATCTATTATTTTTTAAAAAGTATTTCTCACAACTAGGAGCACATGAAATTCAATTTTCATATATTGTTGAGATATGCTAAAAATATTTTTCACATATGCATAATGTTTTGTTATTTATTGTCAAAAGTATATAATCTAATATATATTTTTGACAATCTTGGTTGAGCAAAATTAAATCAAGGAGCATTTGGATTATTTTTTAGGTTTTACATGTCTTAGTGTCGAAATAATCGCTACTCCACATTTGTCGCACTTAGGCACACACTAGTATTTGCACAAAAGTTTGGTTCGTTTTTAACTTAACCCTCTTGTCAAGAAAAATTCTTTGTGCATTATATCTAGTTACTATTTTATATGATCTTCACTTTTTTGGTCTTCAATTAATATATAATTATATGCCAAAATTATGTGAAATATTTTTATCCTACAACTTGTCATATATATGTAGAATGTTGAATGCTTAATTTCCATGTGCTAAAAATCTTAATTGCCATAAAAAGATGGACTTGCTGCAAATTAACCACCAAAACAGAAACCCTACATAAAATTTTGAGAAAAATTAGTTTTTGGGAAATCTTGGAAATAGCAGTAGGTGCCCCCCTTAATTCATAAAGGGCGGTCCCCTTCTCTTTAAGGGGACCGACACCTAATTAAGGGGACCAGCCTAGCATATCACGGGTAAAACAATATTTTTCACCCCTCTTTGACCAAATACCCACTAGACTTAGCTATTGTTTCTCTAAATTCACAAACATTTCTTGGATTTGATCCTTTAAATGTTTATTTTTCCTAATTTAAACCTTTCCTCCACTATAAATACATCCTCAACCATCATCATCACAATCATCCTCACCAATCACATCTCCTAACAAACCCACAGCCAAAATAAGTATGAAACCCATTTGGAGGAAGAAACTAAACCTTTGCAACACATCTAATGTGCTCAATGCAAATTCACCTACACCAATGCCAAAATCACTCACTCATCATGAACCATCTCAAGAAAACAATCACCCAATCAAGCATTACTAAATCCTTACATCAAGGAGACTACCACATCACCACAAGTTGTCTCACATCCTCCATTTCTCATCTCACCCATCAATTCACATGTTACTCACACTCAAGCTCCGCCTCAAAGTGACAACCAAACTCCTTACATTAAGGACACTCCCACATCACCACATGTTGTCTCACATCCTCCACTTCCCATCTCACCCATTAACTCACATGTTACTCACACTCAAGCTCCACCTAAAAGTGGCAACCAAACTTAACACACACCACCTCTATCTTCAAGTAGAGAAATCCTAGTTGATGACATTAATCAACTACAAGACCTATCAAACCTCTTAGCCATGCATCTTTGTCAACAACAAAACAACATTCCCTCATTATCTTACTCTCCAAACCTACCACACACCCTCAACATTAACCAAGTTGAAACCCATGTTGGGTATTGTCCTTGTTGCATCTTCACCCAAAAACAATTCCTTGTTTTAAGTGAGGATATCAATTGATAATACCTCCTCAAATCGACCTCATCCACCACCTAGAGTTCAAAGATATTATCCTTCCACAACCGCCTCCGCTCCAAACTCTCCAACAAACTAATCTCGTCATATGCCTCCAAATAATTGTCAAACCCTTTTGTGTCGTAAGCAAGTCAAAAATCATTCTATGGCTATTTAGGATTTTTCTTATGTATTTAATAGCTTCTCAAGCAAATTTGTTTTTTCTTTTTATGAATGCTTGTGTTGTATTCACACACAATTCCAAATGAATGAAGTATCTTTTTCGTTTGATTTTTGTCTTGCACTTAGCCAATTTATCCCTCCTTCTTGCTACATTTAGAAAAATTTGTATTCTTCTAACCCGTTTTTGAAGCCAAGAAACCTATGCTTATCCTTGGTGCCCCACGAACAAGGTGGTAGCATTTATTCTGTCGATTTTACTAGCATTCTCTCGACGATGCCTTTTTGATTCTACAAAAAGGGAGAGAAATGACATAAAACTCACTAAATACTTTGTTTAAAAATAATTATATATTAATGAGTGTAAATTTTGTAATCTTTCAAAAAGTGGGGAGATTGTTGGATAGAAATAATGGCCTAAAATATAATTTAAAATTTTTTACATCTTTAACGTATGATAATCACACAATATAAAAACGTTCAATGTAAAGTTAAACGAAACAAGTAATTAGTAGTAAATTTTTTCATTTTGAAATTATATCACTTAATAGGTATGATAAATAAATGTTTAATGCATTATATGATCAAAAGGAAATTTTATATTCAACCTCACATTTTTTATAAAATATTGTAAACTTGTTTATAAACATTACAAAACTTTCCTACAAAAAAAAAAATGTTATTATTCAAAAATAACAATTTGAAATTTAAATTTCGTGGACTTAAAACGCAAGATAGTTTCCAGAAATTCTCCCTACCCAAAAGGACAAACTAAGGAGCGCCTAGTCTAGGGCGGCCCCCTTAAAATTAAGAGGACTGCCCACCTATTTAAGGGGACCGCCCATAGGTAGACGCTCCTTCAATTTGTCCTATAAATACTGGACTATTCCCCACTATTTTCTCACATTTTGCACTCATTCTTTCTGATAAAAAATAGCCCACACATCTCATTAAATCATTTGATCATTTAATCATAAAGCTTTGTTTCCAAGTGATCTAAGGTCAATTCCTCAAGTGCAAGAGAAGAATACTTCCATCATCAAGTGAAGAAGTATTACACCTTTGTGTGTTGTTGCAATCTTATTGCATCTATATCATAACTTGTAAATCATTTGTAAATCTTGTAAAGTTGTGTGGTTGTTAGATCTTGGTAATTGTTGTAAGTATAGTTAGATCTTGGTGATCTTTCCTAGTGGTGTTAGTTAGGTGTGATTATAGTAGTGGCTTGGTGAAGTAGTGGTGTGAAGAAAACTAAGGTGTGAAGAAGTTGTGTAGTAGTGATCAAGTCATGAAGCAAAGTTGTGTAGTGAAGTTGTGAAGTTGTGGTAGATTGGTTCTAGCTAAGATTAGAACTCGGCATCTAGCTTAGTGTCAGAAATCAAGATAAGCGAAAGTTGTATAAGGTTTTCTCTGCCATAAGGGAGCTTGTTGACATAGTGAAGAAAACTCTCGAGATACAGAGCTCGAGGCGTGTGAGAAGGTGCGAATGAGGGCTTCCGTTGTCGACCTCTATACATCCTCGTGTTTGTGGTTTGAATTCTTCATACTCTTATCTCTTGTCTTACATATTTCTCATACTATCCATTAATTGGTTAAGATAAGTATAAGTGTCAATATTGTGCAAGTGTTGAATTCACATAAAGTCGAATCTAGAATTTTTACAAACACTTTAAAACCTCAAATTAAAAAGCGGTAAACTATCCAACCCCCCTTCTAGTTTTCCACAATGTTGACTAGCAGGTGACCTAGATAATTCAACAAGTAACGTTTTGATTCCATTAGATAGTTAGACAAGTGGACTACTAGTGTATAAATTGCCATTAAGCGGTAAGTGGGTAAAGTCTCTATGAGCTAGGGTTTAACAAGATCACCATTGCTTTAATCCTTAAGATAGATTATAATCAGCAAATAAGGATGCTTTATGCGGATGCTTTAATTGTGACAGAATTAATGTGTCTAGGTCTTAGGATGATGTAACGCCTAAGTCTTAAGAATGATATGCCACATCGAGAGAAGAAATCATTACACTTAATAAACAAACCAACTTTCTAATCAGATTAATAATGGTTAATACAGTTTTCTTATATTTGGCTCGACCGCTCTTTTATCCTTTGTTAATTTGCTCGCGTGGGTTAAAGTTCCTTGAATTGATTGTAGTCACCAACCAAACCGTGCCAGTCTCTCAGGCTGAAACCCCCTTTTCTCGTTAGAATTAGAAACTAGGACTGACATAGGTTTAGAATAGAGTAGAATTAACATAGATTAGATAACCAAGATATTAATTAAATTAATAGATTTAACATCGCTTCAAGTGTTCGACACCCTACTTACCACGAAACTACTACCGATTGGGTATACTGCCCGTTAAAGTGTTGTTTTTGGTTTAGTCGGCAAAATATAAATTTAAAACTGGAAGCAATAAAATTTACACAACACAACGACACGTTAAGTTTTTGGCGCCGTTGCTGGGGAGTGAAAATTAATCTTGATTTTTAGTTGATATTTTGGTTTTTAACATTAGATTAGATCTAACCCTTAGGATTAGTGTAATTTAGATTAGTGTATATTCTTGTATATTATGTAAATTTTGTATATTTGTCTTTAATTGTTTGCTTGTATATATGTGTGTTTAATTGTTTGCGTATTTAATTGTTTTTCTTAATACACTGTTCTGGTCGATAGCTTAATACGGCGTATCTACTTCCATCGGATACGGCGTATCCAGTTCTCTGTCCAATACAACGTATTCACTCAAACTGATTAATACGGCGTATCGACTTCCATTGGATATGGCGTATCGATCATCTGATAAAGGTTCTTTTCAATTCTCGAACTTAAAGCCCAAAATTTTTTTATATACCTTTCTCCCGCTGGTTCTACTGATAATTTTCTGGGTATTTTTTTCAGTAAGAATGACAAAGGTTATCAAAGAAGAGTTCGAGAAAATTGAGGATTTTAAGGTCGAAGATGTTTCGCTCACTTGCGATACACCATTTGAAATTTTCAACAATGAAGTCAGTCGATTAAGCAGAATGGATGATGATTTATTCACATATAAAGTTGAAGTTTCTAACATCCCATGTGACTCGAAAATGGATGATGATTCGGAGCATGAAGCTGATGATGACATGGGATATGATCCGTCTGATGTAGCGTTTATTGAATGGTTGGGGTCAAGATTTTTCAACTACAAGACAATGGATCATTATACTATAATAGTATTATGGATTTACTGGATCAAAGGAGATGATGAGGTTGAGCTCACAGATGAAGAATCTTCTGATAATATGAATGAAGTTGCTGAAGTCTTTAGGATCGACCCTAATCTATTTAATTTTGAAACACATATGTGCAAGGCATTCAAAGAATTTAACTATCTTTTACAAATCGATCCAGACTTACTTACTAAGGATATTGAGGGATTCAAGACCTATGAAGATTACAAGAATGATTGGATCTATGAATGGAACAAGGACATACCATGGGTCGATGAGAAGCCATGGATTAACACCAGAGTTTGGACCAAACCCACACCAGTTAAACATACTTGCAAGCCTTTCAAATATAAGATTGGGTGTTCGGAATGGCCAACATGTAGTTGGAGGGATGATGGATACTGTAATGGAGGAAATTTACTCGGAACTTACATTATTGAAAACCAACTCCATTATTAGGATTATGAATGGTACGAAGCATTAGAAGATAATGAACTTAAAAATAAGGGTTTAAGAAACAAAGCTATCATGGAAGAATTTATCAAAGAAGATGATGACGAGTCACGTTACGAACAAAAGAGACGATGGAATACTTATACAAAGTACGATGATGCTTAAAAGATAAATCATGAACACAATAAGAGTAAAGAATTATGTGAAGTTCATGAGCTGCCGGTATGCAATGTAAGGAGATATATGATGATCAAATATTTGTTCAATGATGATGAAGAGTATGTTGCTATAAAAGAAGACGAATACGACGATCTTACTGTTACAAGAAAAGAAGCATGCCGAGCTTATCAAGAAATCTTTCGGATTATGGACGAAGGATGGATGATGACTAGAGCTGAATGACAAGAATCTCAAGAAAAGTCTAACTTAAAGACTTCGCTGTAAACAAAAGTGCTTCCCGGGAGACAACCCGGATTGTTATTTAATTTCATCAAGTTTGTCTTCCCAGACATCAATACGGCGTATCCGCTCCATACCATACGCCGTATTGATTTTCTGGACGTTATCAGTCTTGATTTTTATTGCATTTAAAAAAAATTATTGTCAAATTTTGAATACGGCGTATTCATTAATTTGATACGCCGTATCCACCAGACTAACCCATATTTTATTTAGTTTAGTTTAAATTAACCATAGGTACTAAGATAGGAATACACATGTTTTTTCTATATTTTCTACAGGACCTCGTGAAAGAAATATCGACGAATATTGGTGGAGAATTTAAATATCTGGAGATCTTAGAATGTATTGTGGAGTCTTGAGTACTTCAAGGCGCTATATCAACACAATCTTGCTCATAAACGTAACTTGGAGAATCTACAGAGCAAATATCAAGGGAGTTTCTCATTCTAATTCTTTTTAATTCCCGTATTTTTAATTTGTTTTTATAATTCAAGTGGGCGGATGGAATTAGAATGTTTACTTGTCCTATTTTTCACATTAAAATGCTCAAATTAATTTTTTTAGCATACTTTTATAAAATTACATGTTACATAACCCGCACACAATAACCCTTATTAGATCGTTACAGTTACCATATTTTAGGGCTAACATTAACTAACTACACCGGTTAGTTAACCTCTAGTTTAAACCCTTTTCCACTGTCATCTTTAGAGTGATGATCCATTAGAATAACCCATATAACCAATCCTTTAGGAATTACACCAACTATTTATTTCGTTACACCTTTACACCTTAACTTATCCTGTTAGATTAAGTTTAATTTACAGTTTCTAGTTAATTAAAGTGTAAAGTTTGTATTTCTTGAGTCTTGTGTCATTTTCTATCTTTGGTGCGGTTGGAAATTTGCACATTGCAAATGAGAATGTATATTAGTAGTCAAAACTCATGTGATTTTACTACCGTCACAATTATTGGTGAATCCGAAGAACGAAGGAGCTATCGAAGAAATTATCCGAAATTATTATGATCGTGAAAATGGTGAAACTACACCGAGATTTGAAGAATAGTTAGCAAAAAAAATCAAAAAAATGAGAAAAAATACAAAAAGAGAGAGAAAAAAAAGTTTGAAGATAATCATTTCGCAAAGAGCATTACCGAAGGAATTACATGAAGGATCGATTATTCGTTGATACGTCTAAAAATCAATGATGTAAAGTATTATACAAAGTGGTAGATATCGCCACTTACCTTGTAGAGTATGTAAAGTTTTGGGATGATTGGGAAGTTGATCGTTTTGGGAACGCCAACTTAGGTTGTTGTTTTTGATCTATGATCAAGACGTTGTAAATAGTTATGTCTTAATCTTGGTAACGGTTGGGAAAAAAGTGTCTAGCAACTTGTATCTTAAGTCTTAATCTATTTCTTTCTTGATTTTTATTTAACAAAAAATTACTTCCCTCTCACCTAATGATTAGCCACTGGTTTTACATGAATGAGGACTTGTTCGAGCGTGCATGTCTATTCCGTCATTACGACCATGTATGCATGTCTTAGCTGCCTCGTTGGTTTACAACTTTTGGTGAAAGTTAGAAGGTTCCTACCCTATGTCATTCTTCATCCTAACCGTTGGTTAAATTCGAATGAGGATGTGATCGGACACGCATGTCTATTCCGTCGTTACGGCCATGTATGTGTGCTTCAGCTGCCTTGTTGGTGTGGTACTTCTAGTGAAAGATTGTAGATTGATCAACCGTATGCCTTTCCATACAAAAAAAACTATATTTACCTTTATAAACTTGTTACTCCTTGGCTTTAGTGGTGGAGACGTGTATCCTTGCCAAGCTTATGATAGAATACTCGTCATGACCGAGCAATTGAGCGAATTAGTTACATGTTACCACATAGATTAGTTGAGTGATTTGAGTGTTTTCATCTTCCTATTTCATGAGGTGTTTGGTTGTGTACTTGTAATAGATCAAAAAAGTGCTTTAACGAAAAATATCCTTAAGGATACATTTGTACAAACTTCAAAAGGCTACTTGAGGACAAGTAGGATTCAAGTGGGGGGATATTTGATGACATTAAATAACGTCTATTTTATAGCATCATTTATCCCATGTTTATTAAACACACCATTTTTGTATAGTAATGCAAAAATTTGTTACTTTAATGGTTATAGTTGAGAATTCAAGTCATTATGGAGTAATTGGTGAAAGTTAATCCAAAAGCGCGCATTTTGGAGTCTTAAAGTGAAATTTGAAGAATACTATTCCTGAATACCAATACGTTGTAACCATCAAGGAAGATCGGCGATCTGTGCCGTGCACACACCAAAGACCACAGTGGATTAAAGCACAATATGCCGTATCAGAGATACTCATACGCCTATTCATGACATAGTAAGGTGAATATTCTTGAAGATATCAAGCGTGGTCCTTACTCTAAGAAATCCCCAATACGCCGTATTCAATCCTTGGATACGCCGTATCTAACCGACTTCCAGACCTTATAGATAGAAAACTCAAAAACGAGTTTTAAGTGTGCTAAATCATATTCTCGATACCTAAACCATAAAAGTCGATTTTCAGGGGAGAAAAAGAGCAGAAGAGGTCGAGCAACGTTATCAATTCCATAGGAGACAACGTGTAATTCCATATACTTTAGTAATCGTTTAGTTTTGTATCATTCTTAAATCGGGGTGTTAGTTTACGATGCTAAATAATTGCTTTTTGTATTAATTATGGCGTTTGAAAGCTAATACCTTTCAGGTATTAGCCATGTATTATGAAGATCTGAATGTTTAGAGTATTTGATTTATATGATTCTTGATTTATCGTTGAATGCTATGTTTATGATTTATCAATTTATACTTCTGTTTACGTGCTTTTTGTATGTGATCTAACATTGTCAAGCTTGATCTAGTGACACGGACCAAGTATATCTAAAGTCCGGGATAGCTTCTCCATATAGTAATTTATAAATCTAGAATCATAGTTTATACAAAAATTTCCTTGCTAAGTCGGTTGTCTAGGATACGCTACAGGATAACTAGTTAATTGGATATTGCCAATGGTTTATTATCGTGTTGACTAGGCATGATGACCTAGATAATTCAACAGTAATGTTCTGATTCTATTGATAGATAGGACAAATGTGATACTAGGTGTAATAAATTACCAATAAGCGATAAGTAGAATAAAGTGTTGGAAGGGTTTTTATAGTTAAGTGGAGTTGGGTTGTGGTCTCTATGAGCTAGGGTTTAACAAGATCACCATTGCTTTAATCCCTAAGATAGATTATAATCAGCAAATAAAGATGCTTTATGCGGATGCTTTAATTGAAACAGAATTAATGTGTCTAGGTCTTAGGATGATGTAACGCCTAAGTCTTAAGAATGATATGCCACCCCGAGAGAAGAAATCATTGCACTTAATAAACAAACCAACTTTCTAATCGGATTAATAATGGTTAATAAAGTTTTCTTATATTTGGCTCGATCGCTCTTTTGTCTTTTTTAATTAGCTTACGTGGGTTAAAGTGCCTTGAATTGATTGTAGTCACCAACCAAACCGTGCCAGTCTCTCAGGCTGAAAACCCCCTTTTTCTGTTAGAATTTAGAATTAGACTGACATAGGTTTAGAATAGAATAGAATTAACATAGATTAGATAACCAAGATATTAATTAAATTGATAGATTTAACCTCGCTTCAAGTTATCAACACCCTACATACCATGAAACTACTACCGATCGGGTACACTGCCCGTTAAAGTGTTGTTTTTGGTTTAGTCGGCAAAATATAAATTTAAAACTTGAAACAATAAAATATACACCACACAACGACACATCAAGTACTTTGGCCATTTTTGCTTGGATGCGTGTTCGAGCTTGATTTCATAAATCTCTGATGCATCTTTCTATGATTCTTGATTCTCGATATTAATAGGATCCTTTTGGAGCACATTTCAAACTGTGCTTTCCATTCTTGATTCAACAAGGTCTTTGACAACTTTGGGTAATTGATTCTTGACCTCGTTGATTACATTAGCTTGTACTGATGCTTCAATTGCTTCAGAATGATCAACCTTGGTCCAAGCTTCAAATTTACTTTCAAGATCATCTAATCTTTGAATAACTACTAGAAGTGGATCATGTATTGGTGGTGTTGGAAGTGGTGTGGTAAGTGGTGTTGGAGTTGGGGTTGTAATTGTCTATGAAGGAATCACTAAAACTAATACATCAAGCAACGGATCTGATAGAATAAAAGGGATTTCTTGTTGGATTTGAACATCTAACAAAGAGTTAATCTCTGTATATGCATGATCTTTAATAATGCCAACTAAAGAAGTGTCAGAAGAAACATTTAGGAATTGATTACCATAGTTTAAAGACATAGAACGGCTAGAGCTTGATGTGGAAACATCAGCTTCTCCTTTTGTGACATAGTGACAAGAGTCCGCCCTACTATATCATCATTGTTTATCCACTTGAGCTTGATCATCATTAGCTATGTTCCACGTTAGTTTGATCTTATCACCGTTTTTCTCTTATAACTTTTTAGCATAATCCTCTTCAGCATCAGTCATTTCTTGATCATCATTCTCAGATTCACTTCTTTCATCATTAGTTTCTTCTATATCAATACTTCTATCATCATCATATTCATCATCATCTTCATTAGCCTTTTCGTCATCATCAATGGAGAGCCATGTAATTTTACCTTCATTTACATGCTCATCATCAGACTGGTGACTGTTATATTATGAACCCTAATTAATTGCAACATCAACTTTAGTTGCAGAACTGCCTTTTACCTCATTAGGAACCTCTGGTACGATACCAACTCCTTCACTTAAGGTTGTGAATTTTCCTATTGACTCATCAGGAACCTCTGGTGTAATACCAACTCCTTCACTTGAGTCTCCGGTTTGTTGTTTTATTCTGTGAGCTTCCTTGCTGGATTTGATTGCTTTCTTTGTATCAGAAGCTTATTGTTCTTCTTCAAACATGACTTGAATGCCTTTAAGCTTCTAAGACAGATCCAGTGATTTCTTCTTTGATAAATTTGAAGTATCTCTAAAGACAACACCGATTGGTCTTTTTCTTCCAGTTGGCCTAGTAGCAGGTTCACCATCGGATTCATTAGATTCTTTAACACTTGTTGGCTTTTCAGTTACAAGACGTTCATGAGTTTCATGAACACGACTTGCTTCTTCATATTCTTTAGCCTCAGTTGTGAAACCCCGTATTTAAGGTCACTACTTAATCTGAATTTCTAATTAACCTCTAAATTTTAAATAATTCATTTTATTATCTTAATCGAATTTTATTAAAAATCGTCGATTTTTGAAACCCTCGCGAATCCTACAATTTAATTTATCCGTTTTATAATCGAGAAATCAACGACTTTATATTCGGGCTTTAAGTGCCTAATTATTATTTTTTATATTATTTGTCTTTCTTGTATTTTAAATTGCACCCGAGACGAAAATCATGATTTAGGAAATAGTATCGGCCTAGGAAAGGTTTTTGAGCCCGAGATTAATAGGTATCATTAGTTAGGCAAAAATGGGCCAAAGCCCACTCTCTCCCCCTCTCTTTTGTGTCGCCCAACCCCAACCCAAACACTCACCATTTTATTTTTTTATATAAGCCTACCAAACACACACATATACTCATAACATTCAAAAACACACACACAAGAAAAACCATCCAACTCCCCTCCTCTTTTCTCTATACTGTTCGACCCACGGGCACCAAAACCACCATCATCTCCATCAAAACTTCATAAATCACTTCCTTTTTACACCAAAAGATCCCTAAAATCATCATCAACCTATTCCTTCAACTAGAAACAATCATGCACATGATTTAGAAAATCTTTATTTTCAAGAACTTGGAGATTTTTAGGGGTTTGATTTGATTTGAAGGTGTTGGAGCATTAAGGGTTTGATAATAAGTGGTTACAAGCAAGGATTGGAGTAGAAAAAGCTAGGGTTTGATTGGTTTTGTTGTTGGTGACCACGGCAAGAAGTCACAACCCACCTAGGGTTTGTTTTTCCTCAATTAATCACATTCCTAGTAGTTGTAAGTATTTTTCCTAAACCGTCTTATGCTTTGTTTTGATTTTGTTAAGTGCATGTTCCTAATTTTTGATTTTTATAAACATGCAAGTACTTTTTATGGTTGATCTTGGTTAGTTAGTGTAAGTGAAGTATAATGGATATGAGATATGTTACATTGATGTATTTTGGCTATGTGATGGATCAATTGATGATTGGAGGTGTTGGATTGAGATTAGAGGTAGATTTAAGGACTGTTTCCATGTCAGTAGCAAAACGTGGGTTTTTCTCAAACTTTTTTGCTTAGAGACTGTGATTAAATAACATGGTTAGATAGATATAAGTCTTAGGTTCATGTGACGAATTAGACAGTTTTGTATCGATTTCGGATGAGGGAGATATGGCCTTTTTACGGAATAAGGTTAAATCTGGAGCGGCTGTTGGGAAACGTGTTTTGCTCCAGGTTCTTGTACATTAAACTTAGGTTTTAAAACATGGTCAAATACTAGACATCATAAGCTTTAATCTCTATTTGGATTCAATTTAATAGCTATTTTAGAATAGGATTTATGGCCGAAACCGTAAGCGTCAGAAATTTAGTCAACTTTCTGTTTTGAGTTATGATT
This sequence comes from Tanacetum coccineum, assembly GCA_026074375.1. Classification (NCBI taxonomy): domain Eukaryota; kingdom Viridiplantae; phylum Streptophyta; class Magnoliopsida; order Asterales; family Asteraceae; genus Tanacetum; species Tanacetum coccineum. The sequence continues at coordinate 57,176 of BQNB010006023.1, forward strand.
AGTAAGAACTCATTTCCCGTGGATTGGTAAATGGTTCGTTTGATTGGCCTAATGTTATGGAAACTAGATTTAAGCATCTTTTCAGGGGTGAAAACCTCATCCTTTTATCTTTTATAGGTTAAGAGATATGATGGTGTAAAATGACTAAAATTCAGCAACATGGTTTTTACATCTTTTCTTGATAAATAAAAGTGTGACCACATAGTAATGAGATAAGAATCCTTAAGCGAAACTTAGTAGACACTCAATTAGGTATAAGTGCAGGTTGTGTACCAAACTAGAGGTAAAAATACTTTGGTTAAGTCTTGGTGCAATGTCGTTCATGTTTTAGATTTTTGACTAGTATTGTATAACTATTTTACTATAATGATTTCATTTATAATTCTAAGTCGCGACTTGCTTTATAGGTCTCGGCTAATTATTGGAGTCTTCTATCTCGTTGATTTCTCATTTGATCTTCTACTCATGGTGAGTTCATAGCCTCGCCTTTACTACTTTAATTATTTTCTTAAAACCCGCGAGGGAGATACATGCTTGTTTTTATAAAATTGAACACAAATTGTTTTTCGTATGCTAAACCCGAATGCATGATTAATGCTTGAGTACCTATTGCTAAAGACCCTAATATCATGAACCGTTAACTACCTATGAAGGGTAGACGCTAGTATAAAATAAAATATGCATATGGGTGACTCCCGTCTGGGTGTGTATCCTTTTGAACACACCACTATCACTGATATATTATTTCTGAAGAAGTAATAGGTATATAGCAATAATACCTAATCTATTGGGGCAAACTTAATTTATTCTCTTCAAAGGGATCGGATGCCACGAGCTCAATGCATTATTAATTAAAACCTGTTTGATCCACAAGTTTTCGATGCTTTAATATTTGTGTTCTAAATCTTTATGCTTATATAAACCTATGAATTTCACTCAACGTTTCATTGACTTTTTAGCATGTTTATATTAGGTAATCAAAACTAAGGACTTGGAGCTTGGGAAGAGGAGGAAGTTGCACTTAAAAATGATTTTTGTTAAATCACATGATTTCCATTCCTCAAAAACAATATTTTTATATTTCGATGAATACTTGTAATTGTTAGTCTTATGTTGGGACAACGCTTGCACTCTGAACTTTTCTTTTGGAATGGATTATGTTTCACAACGTCTCTTTTCGAGTCTTTCCTTATAATTTATTGACTGTTATACTTATTATTAACACCTTATTGTTGGTCCCAAATCTTGATTTAAATTATGGATGTTAAAGATTGGTATCAAGAGCCATAAGTTATAGAGAACTAGGTTATTTTTTTTCAAAAACCTAAACTATAACTTTATTTTTCTAATTTTCGTGCGCAAAATACTCCTTGTGGTTCCCGCTCAAGTCATCCTAAGTGATCACTATTTTTAGTATTCCTTCATCGTGAATACATTATTGTTTAGTATTTTTTAAATAAATACTATAATTCATATCGAGATATACTTCGATAATTAAACTTTATATTAAAGTTTTCATATTTATTTACAAAAGTTAAATAAAACATTATAAATTATTTACAATGTTTTTAATAAAATGAATATTAATTTTCATATTCATTGTAATCATTGCATTCATTCGTATGTTGCATAAATTTTATCTATATTGTGACCTTATACGTATTTATTTTCCGTGATGACAGATTATCATGGCAAATTTACCTCCCCCAAATAATGATCCGAACGTTCCCGAAGATGAACATGCTCCTGCTCCTGAGCACGTTCCCATTGCTCCTAACCGTGCACCTATTCAACCCGATGACTATTTATCTAATGATGATGAAGAACCGGAAGAGGAAGAAGAACCCATACCTGAACAAGCTCCTGCTACTCCTGTTTGGTTTGCTCCTTAATGGATTGGTTGGCATGACCCGAATAATAATAATGGATGGATTGCAAAATACGATGAAGAAGAAGTAGAAGCTGAAGAGGAGGATTAGGAAGAAATGGAGGATGATGTAGACAAGAGATGTCGTCGAGAGAATGAGGATGAGAATGATGCTGAGATCATTCACCCCTATGAGGAGACAGGATCCCCCAATAGGCCACTTACCCCGAGACAGCTGAGCAAGAGATCATGAGTGCTCCTGTTCGATGAAAGATCCTTACAGCCTATACCACCTATCCAGCAGTTTTCTAGTACTTTTTTATGTAGGTGAGGGATCTTCCACCACTGTCTTTAATCCTGCCTTATGCAAAGTTTATCCTCCTGGACCTTTGGTAAACGATCCAAACACTCTTTACTCTAGGGTCAAGACTTTGACTAAACAGATGTGGGATAGGTTCAGAGTTGTGAGTTCATCATTAGAAAGAGGTAGGAGAAATGATATAAGAATAGATAGATTTGACGATGATCTGACAACCCTAGATTCTACATTTAGGGAACAAATTCAAGAAATGAAGAAGTTAATCACTGGGTTGAATGAACAGTTTCAACAAAATTCAGTAGAGATATAGAAAGAAAATGAAATGTTGAGATTAGGATTAAGAGCTCTGAGGAAAAAAGCTGATTACAATCATAATCGAGGACTGATTACAATAGAACCACGTGCACGCGTGTCATGGATTATAATGATTTGAGTGATGGGAAGTACAGACCAAGGAGCTAGTTACCTTGAAGAGGCGATATGAGAGATCAGCCAAATGATCCTACTACCGAACACCACTGTCTCGTCCACCGACGAGATGATTCGTATGTTATGGTTAGGGACAATGCAGTCCGTGCTGATGCTGCTAGTGACCGTGGTGGTGGGAGTGCTGATACCACTGCTGTAGTTAAAGATGTTGGGGAAGATAAAGAAGATGAGGGTGATGATGCTGCTTCTGCCAAAGACTTACAGCCCTCAGAGTCCCGTGGACCTCCACGTGACCCGTAGTTGTTTAGTTTCATTTGTAGTACTTTTATTTTGTTGAAGTAATCACTAAACCAGCATGTCGGTTATTAGACTTGCTATTCATGCTGTGATGACATAGATCATATTTAGTAAACCAATAGCAAACATGTACTAACTCTTGTGATGAATGGCAAATGACTACTTTTGATCTTTACTTGTTGTGTTGTGATTTCTTTTCTTTTATATGATGTTGATTATTGAATTCAGTTGGATCAGACTATTTATAACACATTATAGCCATATAATTGTATTGAGTACACACCATGATTTTCTTGTGTTGTGATAAAGAACCAAGCCTCCAAAAAGAAGATCCCAAAACCAAACCACCACCTCCTTTGACCCAAGAGCCGTCAATCAACAAGTGCGAGACGGAATTACAGCGCTATTAGAGCTAATCTAGAAAGAGTGAGAAAAATAAGAAGAGCTCAGTAGCTAGGTCCTGTGGAGGCCCAACGGCTGCGCCAGTGGCTCGGAGAATGTACATTCACTGATTTTATGAAATGTGGTCCACGCAATTTTACGGGAACAAAGAGGTGCTGTCGGGCTTTTGTTCGTTGGTTCAAAAAGATGAGAGAACTTTTGGGATAAGTTAGTATGATGAAAGAAGGAAGTAAAGTTTGGCCACTGCGCCACTCATGGCCGAGCTCGTACCTGGTGGAAATTCTCAAGGTCGCTACTTTAGGCCTTGAGGTGGCTAAATGGAAAATCCATGGACTGAGGTGAATATATATGATCGACGAGTTTTTCTTCCAAACGGATGAAGTTTCAGAGGTTAGTAATAAGAACTTCATATAAAGTTAAGGGATATGAATATAGCTGCGTACACAGAAAGGTTTAATGAATTGGCTCTATTGTGTCCTGATGTTGTTCCCAATGAAAAGAAGAAAGTTGAATTGTACATCAAGGGGTTGCCTGAGATCATTAAGGGTGAAACAACTTCATCCAGGCCTGCTATGCTCAATGATGTTTAACGTAATGGCACACACATGGGACCACCTTAATGAAGCATAAAAAAAAAAGACAAAAAAAAGAAGCATCAAGGCAAAGAATGAAAGAATTGCTAAAGGCAATGGTTCGTCAAATAGTATACATGAGAATCAATGATAAAAAGATTCCGGAAGAGATATTCCCGGGTCGTATGTCCCAACGAGGCTGCAATTGAAAGTTATCCTGGTTTGATGAGAAATTGACTGATGGAGAATATATGATATGAACACTGATATGATTATAACTAAATTAGTTAAATAAAATCTAATTTATTCTACGTGAAACAAATATTCAATAGTGAGCTAAAACTACGGAAACGCAAATAAGTTATAGGGAAATCCCTAAAAGTAAATCTAAATAAATACGGGGAAACAGAATCAGGTAATCGGGAAATTATTGTTTTCTTAAATACTAAAAATTAAGAAAATAAATGATAAATTAAATTAAAAATCAAAATTAAATTCTAATTAACTTAACTTGAAAAATAAAGAAAACTAGAACTAAAACGGAGGTCGTTTGAATGCTAAACGAAAAGAAACGGTAAAACGCACCCGGTAAAAACGGGTCTAAAACTGAAATTTAAGAAAAATTAAGCTTACACTAAATTTATTATTTTTCCTAGACACTAAATGACAAAAGAAAATTTTATAAAAAAGAAAAATATTTTTTTATTAATTTTTGGATTTTTTATGAATTTTCTAAGATTAAAAACTAATTAAAACTAATTAAATATAAAAAGTCAGAAAATATAACTATAAAAAATCTGAAAAAATCAAATTAAATAAAGAAAAAGTTAACAAATCTAAAAATATAAAAATGCCCAAATTTTACTGTTTTAAATTAAAGTAATTAAACTAATTAATTTTTAACCTAATTTAATTATTTAAATTAAACAAACTAACTTCTGTTTACTTTAGGGACTAACAGTGAAAAGGGAACAAGGACAAACGGGGTAACAAGGCTACTAACCACAGGGACTAACAATGTTAACTAGAAAAGATGAAACTACACAAATGGTCCCTGAAGTGGACCCCGATTACAAGGTGGGTCCAAAGTGCTTATTTTTGAAAACTTATAAAAGCAAACTTATTAAGGGGCTTAAGGGGAGCATTTTTAATAAAAGCACTTATGTCTAGATCTCAATGAATAAGCCAGAAAAATAAGCTTTTTAGGACAGCAGACTTAATAAGCTTAACAGCTTATTTTTCTTTCTTTTTGGGAATTTAAGCTGCAAAATAAGCTACAACTAATGGGAAACAGTTAATAGGGAGAGGGGAGTCCTAAATAAGCTATGGTAAACTAGAATAAGTCCTAAAATAAGCTGAACTAAAATAAGCTAATTCTAACAGTTTTAAAAGAAAACAGAAAAAGTGGACTTTTGAGCTTAGAATAAGCTACCTTAATAAGCTAACTAAGTGAAATAAGCTGCTAATCCTAATAGGCCTACCTATAAGCTATGTTAAAAAGCAATTAAAACCTATAGCTTAATTTCAAATAAGCTAGAAATGTGGGGCTACTTTTGGTGCTCAGCACCAGGGGAGAAACAAACAGCCCTTAGGGGCTTATCCCAATAAGCTCATATGAGCTTAATTTTAAAAATAAGCCACAAACAGATTAACATGGGATAGAATTGAGCTTATTTTCAAATTTTAAGCTATTAAGGTTTGCTTAAACCTGCTGATTTTTAGGGTTGAATTTGGCTGTTTTCAAGAAATGGCATACATGCACTACTTAATGAGATTTGGTTATTTCAAAAGGACACAGCAAATGGTTGAGTTTTTTAGCTAGTAACAACAAATAAGCACCATAATGTATGCTTAAACTGTTTTTTAAACAGCTTAAGTGGTTTAGGGCTCACTTTTTCTTTAAATAAATTTTTTGGCAAATATTCAAGGTATCTTAAAACTATTCTTTCTAACTAAAAAACTTTGATTAAAATATTGGCTTAAATGATACCCACAACACCAACCAATAGTGGACTGAGTGCACTTACCCATAAGAAAAACCCATTTATGACCCATTTTCACACAAAACCGAAACACTTCCTTAAATATATAAAATTCGGGTTTTTACAATTTAAATGATAAAAGCTAATAATGTGATTCTAGTGTGTTTAACAACTTTAACACATTTTTATAATAGATAAACAGATTTTAGAGAGCTTAAATAAAGCTTTAAATTTCGACAATGGTTACTTGCAACTTTTCAAATAAAAACTCTTAATTTTTCATTTAAACTCCAAGAACTTACAACATAAACTTTTAAATAGGACTGAATTACAATAATACAAAGAAAGACTTAATAAAAATTAAAACTAAAGTAAAAACAGGGGTGTGGTACAATCGGCTTGCTTGTCTTTTCTTTTATAGAAGCCCTCTTCCTTCTCTTTGTGTTGGGAAGTGCTAGCTGTGAGAGTACTATTGCTCCAAGGCAATCCTAGCCCTTCTTTTTGGCTTTTCTTCATCTCACCATTGATGGGTTGCTTCGGGTTGTGTGTTTTGACAGGGTAGAGGGTTATAGGGTTGGGGTTGAGTGGGGAAAGGTGAGCTGTGGTAGTACTTAGGGTAGTAGTTTGGAGCTGAAACAGTGGGGAGAGGTGGTTTGGGTTTTTGGCGGGAGTGGTTTAAGGTACGTTTATGGCTGGGAAGGTTTAAAAGGGATCTTTGGGGAAGAGGCAACCCAAGTCCCTCATCTCTCTCACTCTTTTCATTTTCTTTTGAGCCGAAATTAGTTATAAAACTAGTTTAGAAAATAACATAATTGGTCCTTGTGGTTTATAAGAAAAGAATAAAGAAAGGTTTGAAAAATTGCAAAACTGCCCCTTGCTGTTTATAACTAAAAGAAAAAAAAGGACTTTCAATAATTGGCAGCTTTGGTCCCTGGATTCTTTTTGCCTCTTTTTCTTTTATAAAACACTTTTAAAAATGACAACTTTAGTCCCTAAAGTTTATAAAAATTGAATTGTGGGCTTTTGTTGGGCTTGGGTTTGTATTGGGCCCACTGGGTTTGGGTTTGGGCCCAATAAGGTACAGGTTTGGTTATTGGGCTTTTTCAAGCCCAATAAGGTTATGAAGTGGGTTTTGTGTGTACAATGGCTGAGATTGGCTGTAACTGGGCTAGGATTGGGCCTTCAAAGTCTTCACAGTCTTTGTCAATTGCACACAAATGGGCTGTTGTAATTGATTGAGGGCCCATTTGGTCTTCACAGTCTTCATAAATATACTATTGGGCTTTCCCGGCCCATCAGATGGGTAAAGATTGCATTCAATAGTATTCTTCAGTTCCGGCTCCGGTTTGACTGCTGATTCTTCAGTATTGACTCTGACTTTGGCATTTTTGGACTTTGGCCTTGATTTTGCACAGTCTTTTCCATTCCATGCTCAGTTTTGTCATTTTGGCTTGGTTTTCTGTCTTTTTGTTGATATCCACTTCCTTCACAATACAAATGCAAAACAAACATATATTTGGCAGTTTTTGTCTGTTTTTGGTCATTTAAGCTCGTTTTTAGAGGTAAAAGATATGTGTAATTAAGCACTTATCAAATCCCCCAAACTAAGGTATTGTGTTCCCAACACAAATGTTTAAGAAGTAAAACAACGTTAGCCCCCGTTTTCACCATTTTCTAAATCTATACTAACAACAACCTACAACGTAATATTTTGGATTTCCCGTCATTTTTAACAAGTTGGCTTCTTTATTATTAAAACTGGGATTCATAGAATTAGAAGCGCCCGTAGAGAGATCCTACGGAATGTCCGACGGATTAATTTCATCGTCCTCGATTTTCACAATGTCCAAGCTAAGCAAATTAAACAAGATCATTGTCGAGATAAGTTTATATGTTAAGCCCTCATACTTATGACGGTTGTGAATTTCAACTCCAACATGGATATACGATTGAATGTGTGTACTCATTTTAATTAAACCATATGGCCAACTTATTTCATAGTCATAAATCAAGATGAATCATGACTCAAAGCAACAACTTATAAACTTCGTAACTTGATTTCGAGATTTATAAACTTTAGAAACTTTTTGCAACATATCATAATCATAAGTTCTTAAAGCTAGGATGCTTGCTTATTTTAGAACACCCACCTCGTATTTAACCGGAGCAGATATCACAACCAAGCGACCGGTGTTCTTGGGGGGGGGGGGGGGGATTTTGAAAACCCACCCCTTTGCTAGCGTAGTGGAAATCACATCACACCTTTTCCTAATATGCAAGGATTGGTGTCTTATTTGAACCCTCACCTAGACCTTTCTCCAATGAGATATCAACGACACAAAGAGAAACACCAAATCCTAGAATGCAAAGACGTCTTAGTATTGAACCCCACCAAATCGTTGCTAGCGTAGTGGGATATCACGACACAATCTTTTACTTGCTCCATAATATGCTATTGCATGCTTTCATTGGCAAAAATTCCAATATTCACACAGCATTATTGCATTCATAAATTTCATTCATGCTTCTTTGGCATTTATCTTTTAAATCACTACAAAATCTCGCATTTGAAAACTCAGTTTTACAAATTTGAAGCTTTTTCTGAAAACATCGATTGACTTAGTTGAATTAAATTGAGTACAGTATGAATTAGGTGGATTAGAAATTCACTGGGAGAGAAATCCACAAGTTACTTGTATAATTTTTTTAGAAGCACATAAACTTATATTTAACTCTATCACTTCTTGTTCTTCATCTCGTGAAAGCTTAGCTTACAATTAAGGAACTAGCTAGGGCTCAACACGCCCGATCGAGTCAAAAATTATTCTCATTCTACCCATTAGGAAAGTCGAAACTGTGACAAAACACTTATTTTATTTTTGAAAATTCTTAATAAATTTTTTTTTTCATTTTTTTTTGGTATTTTTGCAAAAATTTGGTGGTAAAAACGGGATTACGTGATAACAACGGCTGCAGGCAAAAATCAAATCGAAGATCCCCCCCATACTAGAACTAAACATCGTCCTCGATGTTTCAAAGGGGTACCTACGTAAATCTAAGGCCGTTTATGAAGTGTGCCAAAAGATAAAACGTTAGTCGATTAGATTTGGATACTGGATTCCCAAAATGAAGCTGAGGATGTGAAACTCTTGATAAAAATACAAGCACGAGAGTTCTTCACAATCCGGGCAATCCTGGACAATTAACAACACAAACACGAAAACCGGGTAATGGAAAAGGCAAGCCTCCACACAACAAGAAAACACTTATTCATTTTTACACAATACTACGATAAGCATGGGGTGCCTCCCACGAAGCGCTTGTTTAGGGTCGCGATGCTTGACCCATCACAAGGATTTATGGATCCTTGAGGAAACAAGTGGAAATTAAAATCATTATCGGACTTTCATTCAAGTGACTACGATAAGTATTGAATTTCATGAAAGTTCCACTCCGATGAGATACATCCGGCTTAGAAGAATGATACTTTTGAAATGCCGGGATCAAATATGGTATCTTCATCCTTAAAGGAGAGAAGAGAAGGCGGAATAACCGGATAAGCAAGAAATGGGAGAAAGATCCATACAACATAAGCGAAAAATTCACTAGTGGGTATGAAATCTTGCTCCAGGATGGGATGGGTGGGTAAAACATTAGGCACATCTACGGGGATGTCTTCCACCACATCAATGGTTGAATTTCCCGAATTGGGATAATCAACATAAAACGATTCGAACTCGGGAAGGGAAATAGAAGTATCGTCATCTACGGAGTCGACATCATCACTCTCAATACCTGGTGGTATTGATCCGTCATCAGCAAGAAACAAGTCAATCTCCTCCATAAGAGAATCATTATCCGCAACGGGGATATGAGATGGAGGGAGAGATTCGATAGCATTAGAATTGGCTTGAAGAGCTTCCGGAGGTCGAGGAGAAGAGTTATCGTAGAGCAAACTTTCCAAAAACAGAATATCACCTTCCGGGTCAAATTCAACTTCCTCAATTTCTGGTGGAATTGATTTAGGAAGGATGAGTTCACCGGCGAACTCATTGGAAAGAGAATCGATCTTAGGAGAAGAATCAATCGAAATGTCTCGATTTAGCACGGATTCTACAAGATCAGATTCAGCATCAAAAGAATCAATTCCCGGTGGAATTGAATGGATGCCTTCCAGCACCTCATCATTAATTCGATCTACCTTAGTCGAAGCAATTTCTTCATCAAGATCAAAGAGAGGATTAGAGAAAATGATAAAATTCTCTTTTGGAATGTCCTCCTCGGAAAATGACTCGTCACTTAAGGTAAAATCTTCATCGATATCGAAGAGAGGGTTGGAGAAAGTAAAATCATGATTCTTTGAAGAATCATCATATGGAGGCAAATCACACTCATCGTCGGAAAAATCCTCGAACTCAATTGGGGTTGGGACAAGGTTCTCGACACTAGACTTTATGAATTCGTCCGATTCCGTTGCCGGAATAGTGTCAAGATGCTCGTCCCCCAAACTTAGAGAGTTAACGGGCTCTTTGGTTGGTGATTCGGGTGTGATTGCAATGGTATAGTCCTCGTCATCATCATTATCACAGTAGACGAGAGGGCGATTCCAAGCCGGAGTATTGATGTACTCAGATAGCTCGTCACTTATGATTTTCACATCTTGAACAAGTTTGCTAAGCAATTCTTGCACTTCCTCGGATTGAGCGTGCTTAACTTCAAAAAAGTTGTCCCAAGCTTGCAATAGAACCTTAGGCGTTTTCCCAAAAGAGATACGATTAAACTTTTTGAGAAAGCTTTCAATCGATTTCATTAGGTCCTCTTGGGCTTGCAAAGCTTCCATGCTCATTGGTTGAGGAGGTTGATGATTGACGGAAAATTGCGGGGTTTGAAGTTGGTCAAAACCGAAAGAATGAGAGTTTTGACTCATCGGTTGACATTCAATAGTCGCATGAGGACCCCTACAATTTTCACAGCAAAGATTTTGCTGTTGAAGATTATGCAAATCTTGCGGGGAATTGAAATCAAGGCTGTAATCTGGCTCTGGATAGATAAACTGGCTTTGAGGTGTACAGCAGTGACAATATTGAGTATCGTTCCCGCAAAATTCACACAAGATTTGCTTAGAGTGTGTGGGGTGGTGAGAGAAACTTGGAGATTGATCAAAAGAGTACGGAGTTGAAAAATCGATTTGATTTCCATTTCCATAAGTACAACTAAGACAAACTCCATCAATGAGACGACAACCGCACTGTTGGCACGTGCACGAATAACAATAAGAGTTATCCGTCGGTTGTCCACACCCTACACATTCAAAACAGAGATAAGACTCCATCAGAATTAAACAAATAAGAGGGACAAGAAAAGAATTAAACGGTTAAGAGGAAAAAGAAGATTATTTTTTTTGTTTTTCGGATTTATTAACAACATAATTCACAATTGGACAAAATCAGATAAGAGAACTTAAGCCAAATAATCGATCTTACTTCACGGTAGCTCTCACAATGAAAAACGCACAGGTGAGCGGAGGAGTAGGAATAGCGCGAAGCTTATTTCTCCTTTCGGGTCGTAGTTCCTAGGAACAACCCTCCTTATACCCACTTTATAGTTTGTTAATCAGAATGAGGTGAGCCGTATATCGTAAGTGACACAGAAGGCAAGTTTTAAATCTTTTTGTTCGAGTTGGGAACTCAATAGTTCACCGGAACTTATTTGATATACCTCAGTGGAGGAATATTATATTGGTTTTTTTACCAATTAGTGAATTTTAATTTTTTTTATGGAAAATTTTTTTTTTTTTTTTTTTTTTATATGATATGTACTAATAAAAAGAAAAGAAAAATATTTTTGTGTTTTTTAATATGATATATTAATAATAAGACAAGTTCAGATCAAAGTCGGATAAAAATCGTAGCAAATGCCTCCCCGGCAACGGCGCCAAAAATTGATTCGTGGGATAGTATATATATATATTAACACAAATGCAGATCTCAACCAAATGCCCTTAACCAAGGCAAAAAGGGTCAAAATCTACAAAAGGATAAAATATATGAGAATCAATGATAAAAAGATTCCGGAAGAGATATTCCCGGGTCTGGGTCCACACGAGGTGCAATTGAAAATTTCTGGTTTGAAGAGAAATTGATGAGGAGAATATAAGGATATGAACACTGATATAAATTACCAAACTAAAAATAATTTAATTAAATCTAATTTTTCTCACGGGATAACAAATATAGGAAATGGAGATCTTAAAAAACTACGGGAAACAAAATTAGTTAATATGGATAGAACTTAAACTACGGGAAGCATAATTAATTATTGGGAAATCCTAAAATTAAATCTAAATTAAATACGGGGAACAGAATCAGGTATCGGGAAACCTAAATACTAAAAATTAAGAAAATAAATGCTAAATTAAATTAAAAATAAATTAAATTTCTATTAAGTTAATTTGAAGAAATAAAGAAAGAAACTAGGAACTAAAACTGGAGGTCGTATATGAATGTAAAGAAAAAAAAAAACGGTAAAAACGTACCCGGTTTTTTTGTATTAAAACGGGTCTAAAACTGAAATTTAAGAAAAATTAAGCCTACACTAAATTTTATATTTTTCCTAGATACTAAATGACAAAAGAAAATTTTATAAAAAAGAAAAATATTTTTTTATTAATTTTCTGATTTTTTATGAATTTTTTAAAGATTAAATACTAGTTAAAACTAAGAAAATAAAAAAAGACAAAAATTAATGTTATAAAAATTCTAGAAAAATTACATAAAATAAATAAAGTTATAAAAAAGATAAAAACCTAAAAAGCCCTAATTTTTACTGATTATATAAAAAGTAATTAAACTAATTAAACTTAAACCTAATTTATATTAATTAAATTAAATAAACTAACTGCTGTTAACTATTGGGACTAACAGTGAAATGGGATAAGGACAAACGGGGTAACAGTCTAACTAACCCCAGGGACTAACAATGTTAACTAGAAAAGATAAAATTACACAAATGGTCCCTGAAGTGGACCCCGATTACAAGGTGGGTCCAACTAGCTTATTATCAAAAAGCCAAAGAAGCAAACTTGTTCAGGGGCTTTAGGAGAACATTTTTCATAAAAGGAGTATAAGCTGTAGTGGACTAAATAAGCTAAAAATGTAGCTTTTTGGACTGCAAAAGCTAAATAAGTTTGTAGGCTTTATTTTTTCTTTCATTTTGGGGTTTAAAGCCAACAAATAAGCTAGGAAACAACTATAGGGGACAGTTAATAAGGATAGGGGAGTCTAAAATTGCTAAGTTATCTAGATTAAGCCTAAAATAAGCTAGAATAGAAATAAAGGCTATAGTGACTGATTTAAAGACAACAGCAGAAAAAACCTATTTTGGTACTAAAATTGCTCATGCTAAAGAAGACATGAAGCTATAAAACTTTTGGGAGTTTAAAGGGATACTAGGCGGTCTTATTAATTACAAAAAAACTTAAGTGCTTATTAAGCTAGATTTAAAGAAATCAAGAGCTGAAAATCCACTTTTGCACCAGGGGAAAACATGCAGTGGGCTTAAGGCTTTTTTAGCTTATCAAAATAAGCTTATTTTAGCTTTTTAGTTAAAACCAAACAAAGACAGATGTCAAAAGGTGGTAAGTGAGCTTATTTCCAAAATTTGAGGGGTTAGGGCTTATTTAAAGCTGCTGATTATTGGGCTTAAAGATGGCTATTTTCAAAAACACAAATGCACACATACTCTGATTATGTGCCAAAAACAAAGTCAGAACAAGGGGTATGGTTTAAAGGGCTGAGGAAAACAACACAATAGAGCCACCTCAAAACATTTTGCTTAAAGCTGCTTATTGCAGCCTTGAGCACTTAAGCTCAAAACTTAGCTTAATTGAAATTTGACAGAATCTAAAATAAACCTAAAAAACTTTATTTTCAAACCAAAATTGGTATTTCCAGTGGCTTAATAACAGCTATGCACACTCCGCCAAAGTTTGGCTGAGTGAGCTTGACCCATGCAAAACCCAAAATGACCCATTTTGGGTTAAACCAAAACCACCCCTTAAATATATAAAAAACCCCCACTTTTTTTTTTACTGATTTTTTATTAAGGGAAGCTTAAGAAACGTGATTATAGTATTGTGTTATTTAGCATATTTTAACACATTTTCTTACAATTTATAAACAGACTTAAAACAACTAAAATGAGACTTCAAATTTTGTCAAAGTAATATCACAAAAAATTCTTATTAACTTATATTGAACTGAATTGGATACAACAAATAACTTAAAAAGAACTCAGTACAATAATTTTAAATGCAAACTTAAGTAAAATTTTACACTAAGAAAAAGTAAAAAAAAGTTTTTGTTGTTCGGCTTGGGCTTCTCTTCCTTTTATAGCAGCTCAAAGCTCTTGGGCTGTGTTTGTTGTGAGAGTGAAATGCTCCAATCAATTCCTATCCCTCCATATGATTGTATTGATCTTAGCATTGATGGGGGGTGCTCGTGGTTGTGTGTTTTGACAGGGTTAGAGGGTATAGTTTGGGGTTGAGTGGGGAAAGGGTGAGGTGTGAGCTGGGTTAAGGGTACTTGGGAGGTGGTTTTGGTAGAGAATAAACCATGGGAATAGTGGGTTTGATTTTGGCGTGGTACATGGAGGGTACTGTGTATGGTTGCAGGTTTAAAAGAAAACGTTGGAAAAGATGCAACAATAGTCCCCCAAGTTTCTTCCTCTTTTCATTTTATTTTTAGCCCAAAAACTAGTTATAACAAAGTTTCTAAAATAACACAACTAGCCCTTGTCGTTTTTTATAACTAAAAGAAAAAGAGAGGATTTGGGAAATTGCAAAAATGGTCCCTGCGTTTTATAACTAAAAGGAAAACTGCCATTTGGCAGTTTTAGTCCCTGGATTCCTTTTAAAGGGTAATTACAAGTTTTGGTGAAAAATTGCAATTTCAGTCCCTCTTTTAGTTAAACCATTTTTCTTTTATAAAATAACTTTCAAAATTGGCAATTTAAGCCCCTAAAGTTTTATAAAAAAGGATTTTGGGCTTTTGTTGGGCTTGGGCTTGTATTGGGCCCACTGGGTTTGTGTATTGGGCCTGTATTGGGTGTGTGGGCTTGTATTGGGCCCACTGGGTTTATTGGGCTTTTTCAAGCCCAATAAGGTTATGAAATGGGTTTTGTGTGTACAATGGCTGAGATTGGCTGGGGCTAGGATCGGGCCTTCAAAGTCTTCACAGTCTTTGTCAATTGCACACAAATGGGCTGTTGTAATTGATTGAGGGCCCATTTGGTCTTCACAGTCTTCAATATTATACTATTGGGCTTTCCCGGCCCATCAGATGGGTTAAGATTGCATTCAATAGTATTCTTCAGTTCCGGCTCCGGTTTGACTGCTGATTCTTCAGTATTGACTCTGACTTTGGCATTTTTGGCCTTTGGCTTGATTTGCACAGTCTTTTCCATTCCATGCTCAGTTTTGTCATTTTGGCTTGGTTTTCTGTCTTTTTGTTGATATCCACTTCCTGCACAATACAAATGCAAAACAAACATTTATTTGGCAGTTTTTGTCTGTTTTTGGTCATTTAAGCTCGTTTTTAGAGGTAAAAGATATGTGTAATTAAGCACTTATCAAATCGCATACCACCTTGATTTTTAATCTATGTACATAGTTTTAATCCTTAGTTGCGACCCCATCCGAGTCTTTCTCTCAACATGGATACGCCAAACGATTAAAAAATACCATTTAGCTTTTGATATTCTATTTTTGCGAATGCTTCATTGGCATTGAAAATAATGCTTTTGGCATTAGAAAATGCTTCAATGGGACATTCTTTTTATAACTTATCTTTTTCTGAAATGTATGGGAAAAGAATAAAAAAATTTCATTTAGAAATCAACTTATTATAAATTATGAAACCAAAAAATCTTACTTACATAATTAAAATGAATTCTTTTTCAAAAAGTATGACTTTTTTTAAAGACATTGATATGACTTAGGCTAAATTAAAAAAGAGCACGTATGATTAAGTGAGTTAAGAGTTTGTGGTGAGTAAAAAGACACAATTCATTATATAGCTTTAGGTTTTCCAAATAAACCTTGCTCTTAAACAAATACACTTATATTTAACTACATCTCATTTCTTGTTCTTACATTTTAAAATCCCAAAGCAATAGGATTTGTGAAAAGCTTGGCCCTACAAAAGGTAGGTTTAAAGAAACTAGCTAGGGCATTTTTCACCAGTCAAGTCAAAAATACTCATTGATTTTTCACTCACCAACGGACTACCAAAAAGAGGTGTTTTTCCAATGAGAAGCTTCTTTTGAGCTTTTCTTGTAAGCAAAAATTTAAAATTTCTCACTTTTTCACAAAAAAGCAATTCAAAAAGATTCAAACAAGGTTGCGTGAAATGCAAGTCAATATCGAAGATATCCTTCCCCAAACTAAAATGAAACTTTGTCCTCAAAGTTTAAAAATAAGGGTCAAAAGGAATCTTTAACAAAAATTCAATGGTCTTGCCAAAAGAATAGATGTTAGTTCGATAAAGACAAGGATAAGAGATTAGAGTTTTCCCATTTATGAAGAGAAGATTGGAGACCATCGATGGAAATTGTGGGAATTGCTTTGTCCTTCCACAATATTGAACCATGAAGCTTCCAAAATCCGGAAAACCTAGACAAAAATCACAAACAACCAACAAGAGACGAAAAAGAACAAGCTTCCTCTCTTCTTTTACATTGTTAGCTCAAAAGACATCTCTAAAACGGCTTAGTTTTTGTTAACCGAGTACAAGCTATACTCGCCCCCGAATTAATTTGTCCTTGGGGAAGCAAAGAAAATAGAAAGAAAATGAAAATAAAAGGATAAGCATGGGGTGCCTCCCACGAAGCGCTTGTTTATTATAGAGTCCCCTTCGCTTGACTCTTTCCCCAAACTAGGTTTTTATGGTGGATAATAGCAATGGTGAAGAAAATCAAATGTGACACATACTCACCCAAACTAGAGATGAAAGATATTTACCAAAGCATTTTTGCATTCCGGGTTCATATAACGTTTTAAAAAGATTATCAATGCGACGTAAATTGTAAACCCAGAAAATGCTTTTGTATCATGTACGTCCATGAAGGGATGGGTGGGAGGCGTCTCAAAAACATCAAGAGTCAAAAGAGCTTAGATGGATGACTAACTCTTTTGTGAACTCTTGTCACTTGAAAACATCCTTTTCAAAAGAAATTATCAATGTGATTGTTATCCCCGGATCAAAATCTTTCCCTGAAGTTCATGGGGACTATATATTCCACGAGATAAAAATCCTTCATTAAAACTACATAATCACTTCCCCGGACATAAGACAAGGTAGTCTCGAAATGGTATGTATCTTCATTGTCGGGATGAAAAACTTGTAACTCTTTCTGTTTCTCAAGTTCAACTTTTGTTTCAAAATTCCTATTTTGTTTACTTTCAAAAGATTCAACCCCTTTTTTTCAATCATTTCAAAAAATTTTCATCTTCAACGTAATACCAATATTGGAAGGCAATTTCCTATTCCTCATTATATGTATTCCTCAAATAATTTTCATTATTAACTTTTGAAAAACTTCTTTGATTAACTCAACATTTTCTTTTCCAACCTCACTTGTTGCCAATGTTCTATACACAATTCCCAATTGGGGCAAAGAAAGACCATATTGGTTTTAACATCTATCTTAGGAGAAATTATGCTAGACTGCATCATTTGAAATGATTTCCTCGTCATCAAAATGCGGGTCTCAATTAACTCTTAAAATTTCCTTATGAACTCCTCTTTAAGAAATGACTCGTCATTTTCAGAGGGAAAGTCATCTTCGTTTATCTATGTGTGGGTTTGTTTGAAAAAGTCTTGAAGTTTGAAATATCACAAGAAGCGATTATTCACACAATCTTTTCCCAATTTTGGACTTTCTTGGAATTGGGAAATGAGATCTTTAGTTTTAATTCTTTGTTTGGAACAATATATTTAAGATACTAATTCCCCATTTTCTAGAAAAGTGTCGTCATAAATTTTGTTTGGAATGAGAGTGTGAAATTGCACTTATGGATAGCTTTTTTTCGGAGAATGAATAACTTTCCTGGCTAGTGATTTTAAACTTATCTCAATTTCGCCAAAAACTAGCTCTTATTCTTAGAACTTGGGTAGAAATTCCCTTAAGTTCTTCCATTTTGTTTAATAAGATCCCCCAGAAAGAGATTCATAAACGGTTAACAATAGCAGTTGTATGGAATCATCATTATTTAAGGTTTCACAAAACATCTTTTTGACCCGGTCTTCTTAAGCATCCATCATATGGAATTGGACTCACTTGTCTTGACTACCATCTGGTTTTAAAAAGACTATTCTTTCCAAACCATCCCTTATCCATAGCTCCTAGCTCTTCCCCGTGAACATCAATTAAGACTCGTGCGGTTCTTAAGAAAGGCCTACCAAGTATCAAAGGAACACGGGGGTCCGCAACAAAGTCTAAAATCACAAAATCGACCGGGAAGTAGAATTTTCCGACCTTCACGAACACATTTTCGGCTATCCCAAGGGGTTTAGAAATTGTTCGGTCGGCTAATTCTAAAACCATTCTAGTACTTGTAAGGTCAGGAAGTCCAAGTTTCTTCCAAATAGACAGGGGCATGAGATTGATACTTGCACCTAGATCCGCTAGTGCCAAGTGATTATCAAACTCCCCAAAATCACAAGGAATGAGAAATCGTCCTGGGTCACCAAGCTTTTCGGGAAGCTTTTTGAGAATGACCGCGGAACAATTAGCATTCATTGGTGTCTTTGCCATCTCATTTAACTTTTCTTTGTTTGACAACAAGCTTTTTAACATCTTTTGATACTTAGGCATTAAAATCAAAGCATCTGCCAAAGTAATGTCCACATGAATCTTTTTGAACATTTCCCAAAACTTTTGGATTTGCACTTTATCATTTTCACCTTTCTTTTCATGCTCTACCCTAGAAGGATATGGAAGTTTGGTCTCTTTAGAAGGTTCTTTTGATGGTGGAGAATTATCAACTTGAGCAGAAGAAGGCTCAGGAGAAATTGGACTGCTCACCGGCTTAACCGGATCATGAGATTTTTGGATAACCGGAGGTTGGATGTTTTTGGTGCTCGGTAGCACCTTATCCTTGGTCACCTCGGTTTCCTTTTCAGTCAAAGGTTCATTCTCATCATAAAGAGGTGGTGGAATTGGTGGAACTGGTGTGTAAGAAAGTCCACTTCGAGTCGTAATGGCTCTAACTTCACCCCTTGGGTTTGTGATGGTATTACTGGGTAAAGTGGTAGGTACCATAGAAGTAGAAGTTGAAGTTGAAGGCTGACTTTGGTTTTGGAAGAAACCACTCAACATGTTTTGCAAATTGTTTTGGAATTCATTTTGTTGATTCACGAAAAGATTATGTTGAGTTTTCAACTCATTCTTGAATTCTCCTTTTAAAGAGTTGATTTGGTTTTGTAAAGTAGCTTGAACTTCACTCCTAATTTCAGCTTTCAGATTGGTAATATGATTTCTCATAGCCTGCATACTACCCTCGGTGGTTTTCTTGAAATTATCCAATTGATTAGCAAGCACAATTTGAGAATTTTGTGGTGGGCTTTGGTAAGGTACCATTTGATGAGGGATATTCCCTTGATTGGATGGTTTACCTTGGTTTGAAGGAAAACCAGGTGGGTGAGTATGGTTTGCTAAGTTGGAAGGACGGTACCCGGAATTTCCATTTTGAACAAAATTACCAACCGAAGCGGTTTGTTGAAATTGTTGGAAATTATCATGATAAACCGGGGCTTCGTAACCTCCTCTAGTCATTGGGCACATATTAAAACTATGATTGTTACCACAAGTGGTACACCTTTCCTCAACCGCTTTGATCGGAACGGGAGTAGGCACAAAAGCTTTCATCATGTTTTTCATCTCATTCATTTCATTCCTAAAGGTCAAAGTCATCTTATCCTCTAATGCTGCTGCCATTTGTTGAAACTCAAAGTTAGATGATGAATTAGAAGAAGGAGGAGCATTCGTACTCACTCGCATCACGGCGTTCCGTGAACATCTAACTTTGGCTTTGTTCTCTATGATTAGTAGCCCTTCGTTTGGACTTTTGTAGAGAAAATTGCCTCCGGCAGCAGAATTAAGAGAATCTTGGTCATTATAGCTCAAGGAATTATAGAATGTATCTAATTGGTGCATGAGTGAAAAACCATGGTGAGGACACTTCCTAAGAAGTTCCTTGAAACGCTCCCAAGCTTCGGAGAAAGATTCTTGAGCAATTTGACGAAAATTCGTAATTTCGTTCCGAAGATTGGTGGTCTTTGA
Source organism: Tanacetum coccineum (assembly GCA_026074375.1). Lineage (NCBI taxonomy): Eukaryota > Viridiplantae > Streptophyta > Magnoliopsida > Asterales > Asteraceae > Tanacetum > Tanacetum coccineum. The sequence goes on from BQNB010006023.1 coordinate 77,384, forward strand.
AGGTGGGAAGAAAAAGTTGATGAACTTAGAAACTAAGTCATCCCATGTGAGTATGGAATTTGGGGGTTCTTTTTCTAGCCAAGTTTTGGCTACCCCATCTAAAGAAAATCAAAAAAAAAAAAAAAAAAAAAAAGAAAAAAAAAAAAAAAATATGGAAAGAGAAGAAAGTTTGATGGGTGGTGTTAGGTACATCGTGTACACTTTGATTGTTCGTAATGCTCTCGAATGACGGATTTGAGATGAGGCTCCTCATCATTACCTCCTCGAAAAATTCGGTTTTGGGACCAAATTAATGAGGGAAGATTTGAGTTCAAAATTTTGAGCATTGATTATCGGTACAACTATAGCACTTTCAAACCAACCGGTGGGAGTTGGAGTTGCGCGGCCATAGGTCCGGTCGTGGCCCATTGGAATCGGACCAAATTGAGAGGATTGCCTCTTGTCGGGTGTCGAGATCGTGATATTACGTCTTCTTGGAATAGTATATTCCAAGGAGGAGCGAGTGCGCATGCACTAATGAAAAATAAGAAAGAAGAATTTGAGATTAAGAAGATTATTTTTGGGGAGAATTAATTTTTTAGTATTTATTAGGAATGAAAACAAAAATTTTTTTTTTTTTTGTAATCGATATTACAAGCTTCACGATAAGTCTCTAAGAATACTCACAAGTGAGCGGAAAAGCTTAGCGAGCCGCAATGACTGCTTAGAGAATAGCTATCACTTTTCCTTAAACTCACCTTTTAGTTTGTACACTTAAAGGTCCGTCGTACCTCGCAAGTACTTCACGATTTGTTTTGTTGTTAATTGGAATGGTTTAAGATGGATAGCTAGTATCCAAATGTTTATTATATATTTTTTTTTCTAATTCGATAGGAATCGAATTAATGAATTTTTTATATTTTTTTCACAAATATAGCAAAATAACTTCCAAAGGAAGGATCTTCAAAACTCTACTTCGACGAATACTCTTCAACAATCGTTCACGAATTCCCCGGCAACGGCGCCAAAATTTGGTTGTGGTAAAACAAATTTATATACTTATAGTATTAACACCACTACGCGGTGGTTAATCCCTTTGCATTCATTTCTTGTTTAGGAATCGTTGTTACTGGTATATGGTCCCTGAATTGATGTTTTATTATTCCCATTTGTGTTTGAACATGATTAAGCATCATTATTTTGAAAATTCCTTTGTTATTTTGAAAAATCTTGTTGTTCTTTTTTGAAATCATTCAAATTAAAAAGGGGTGTTTGCCTGCCTCGAACCCACGACCTTACACTTATAGACCATACGTCTTACCATTTGCTTCAATAGCTCATCCAGTATACTTTCCCCACATTTAATACTTATACACATTTTTTGCTTATAAGCCAAATAAGCTGTCAAGCTTATTTCATGGCTTATTTTATAAGCTACGACTTCGGGCTTATTTTTCATAGGATTCATATAGCATAAGCTATTTTCTGTCTTTTTTCTAGAATTTTTACAATTAGTTTTGTATTTTTAAACTTTATTTTCTTTAAAAACTTTAAAAATCATAAAAAAATAGAAAATTAATCAGAAAAATAAAAAATCATTTTTATAAAATTTTCTTTTATCATAAAGTTTGTAGGAAAATTAGTTTCACTTTCGTAGGATCTATTTTGCAAAAATTCACTTTTTAAAGAACGGGTTTCGTTCCCGTTCTCGGTTTTCAATTTTTATCTCTCGTTTTAACTCCGTTTTCATTCTAGTTCTTTTTAAACTTTGTTTTTATTCAATTAGAATACATTTTAATAGAAAAATAAAAATTAGGTTTAATTTTGTAGAATTTAGGTTTTTAGCCTTAGTTTTAGTGTCCCGTTTCGCGTTTTTAGTTAAATTTTGAGTTTTCATTAAGTATCTTTATGCTTAATTGTTAGAACTTGTTTATTTTAATCTTTTTAGTAGTTATAGAAAACCCAATCAATCTTCGAACCCATTCAAATCATAATCCGAGCTAAAACGTGGTTTCAATTACACAAGTCGTTGGGGAAACGACCCGGGTGATCATACTTCCCGGTTAAATATACGTATTATATATTATATTATATATATCTTTTAAGAGTGAATTTTCCTTAGGGAATTTTCTTAATTTCTCTTTCTAGTGATATTATATCGTATATTTTATTGTGTATAAAAATCAACATCAGTTTTGGGCGTCGTTGCCGGGGACTTGTGTTAAAGATTCCTTCGTTTTACGTTTGTTGATTTGGTTTGAAGATCCTTTCGTCCTTGAAAGTTTCGTTTTTGTTAAATATTTGGGTGGGATGACCTTTGAGGAATTAGCCAACTTCCGTGATGTGCAAGCTCTTTAGGTTGTTATGGTCAATAGCATGTTGAACATTGAGGCTTAGATTCTTTCTAAAGAAGTCTCAAAGCTACGTAATGAGGTAGTCTATATGAAGAGTAAGCATTCTAAGCATAATAATGAGATATCCAAACTTGAAGCTAGTATGGAGAAGGCAGAATGATAATAACGTTTGAAAGGAAAATGAGCTAGTGAAGAGATCTGCATGGCGGTAACTTGAAAATGGCCAAGGAATTAGATCTTCTGAGGGAATTTGTCAAGGTTTCAGAGTCTTCGAGAAAGATGCTTGAGGAGGAGGCTACTAGGCTTCGTCCATTACTTAAAGAATCTGAAGCTCTTTGTCAGAAATGTAGAGGTTGTGAGGACAAAGAGGCTACAAAATCTAGCCTCTATAGCTAAGATAATGTTTTGAACTAGAACCCGCTTCTTCTACTCTAGAACGCACTGGCCTTATCAAGTAACTCCTTCCTCATGCGGTTAAAAAACTTCTTGATTCAAATAATGCCTACAAACGTTATTTATATTTTTTGACCTCTCTAAGTTTTAAAGATGACAAAATATAAAAACATTCTACGATAAAAATTAACATATACACGTTGTTAGTCGTAAACTTCCATTTCGACATAAATCACTTAAGTTATGTATAAACAAATCATTAAACACGAGTAGTGGTTAAAGTAAATCTTTTTATCTTAAACATTACATTTTTGCAAATGTAATATAATATTTTTATGAAAGTAAAAATATACAAAATATTATTTAATTGAAAAAATTACATGTTTCGTCCCTATGGTTTATATCAAATAACAAGTTTCGTCCCAATTTCATTTTAAGTACATTGGGAGTCCATAATTTTGAAACCTGTAACCCCGACCGTCCGTATTTTGGATGGTCGTTAACTTTTTTATTATCATCACAATTAGGCACATCACACATATCGTCGGAAATTCCCTCGAACTCACTTGTGATTGGGACAAGGTTCTCAACACTAGACTTTATTACTTCGTCCGATTCTGTTGCCAGAATAGTGTCTAGATGCTCATCCCCCATTTTTAGAGAATTATCGGGTTCTTCGATCGGTAAGTCGGTTGTGATTGCTAAAGGAATATAATCATCCTCGTCATCACAAGTAACAGAAAGCATGTAACGACAGGCAGCAGCATACTTTTCATCTTCGTAAGCTTTCTCTTTTTTCCGAACTTCGCTTCCCCATATATTAAAATCTTGCTTAAGTTTTGGAATTCTAATCTCACAATCTCTCTCATATTCTTCATCAATCTCCTCGCCTTGAAATATTCTAATACCCAAGTCATTCATGATTTCTTTAATTTTGCGATCAACCAATTGTTGCTCATGCATCATTTCCTCGATACTTATATTCTCTTTAACCGTTTGTTCTTCCGCGATTTGCTTTTTTAATTCCGTTAACATTCTTTGATCTCGTTTTAGTTCTTCAAGCTCTTCAAGAATTTTATTAAGGGCTTCTTGACAATAGACGGAGTTCTGCGAAGGTTGTGGGTGGTCAAAACCGGAATAATCATAACTCGGATTAGGTTCATAGCAAGTTTCATTGATCGGTTGACATTGATAATCATAGTGAGGACCTTCGCAATAAGCACAACAAAGATATTGTTGAGAAAAACTTGGTGAATTTTGTGGATAATAATTATCACTAAAGTTTTGATTGTAGCACGGCTCCTGTTCATAGACAAATGGGAACTGTGGTGGACAATCATAACCATAATGAGCATTATTTCCACCTAACTCACATAAGTAAGTCTCAAACTGGAGTTGTGGAGGTGGGTAAGAAAAATTATTATCGAAAGAATTCGGGTTTGGATCATAAGTGAATGAATTTTCAGCTTCATAATTGCATGTAGGATGAACATTTGGCAAAATCTGTGGGAGCTCATTAATGGTTTGATTGCATTAATTCAAAAATTTTAAAACTATTTATTATACTAGAAAGACAGGGTAGAAATTGAAAGAATTGAAACAATAGGGTAGGCGGGCTAAATTTGGTAAATTTACACAACAGTGTAAACGGGTAACCCTAGACTATCAACTATGTACGAAATAGACCCTACGATTTCAGCTTATTTTGTTTATTTAAAAAGTGATTTTCAGACAAAACTTAAAACTACAAAGTTACTCAACAGCTTATTCTTAACAACTTTAATAAAGACACTTCTAACTTTAGATCAAAGAATAAGCTAAAGAATAAGCAAATAGAATTCTGTCACAGTAAGTGCTTATTTGCTAAGTTTTTTAGATTTTTGCTTATTGTGAGCTTAAAACTTGATAAAAGCTAAAACTAAAAGATGCTTATTAAGCCCAGGATGTGCAGTTAAGAAGATTTGCACTAAAAAATAAACCTATCTTAACAAAACTAGAAAGAAATTAAGAATAAAAATTGCAACGTTTGATGAAACTGTTTATTGGCCTTTTTTCAAATAAGCCTATCAAGCGTATCTTTTGGACTTTAAATGGCTGATGATTTAAGAAATAAGACTACTCCTAAATCTATCTACACCCTCAACCAAGGTAAAGGATTTGCAAAGCTTCATAGAATATAGAAAAAATTATAGAGTACATGCTCGATAAGCTGTGTGCTATTCTGTTGGTTTTGCTGCTGGTGCAGTTTGCCGGCACAAAGATTAGATAGATTTTTAAAGCTAACTTGTAACTAAATGGATCTAAGTAAACACAGCCAAACCTTTTACTCTAAATTGTTTGTAAAAATCCTAAAATTCTAAGTCTCTTATGACTGTGAAATGCCCTGGTGCTGAGAATGACTTTTATACTTCTAACTTTTATAAAACTAAACTTTAACTTTTAAAAACTGTTAGTCTCTTGTACTTATACTCTAACTCACATGAATGAGCAGCTGTGACAAGTTTATTATGACTTTAAGAGTCAAAGCAAGCTAATACCAAACACTCCTTAATCTAAAAACTGTCACACTAATTGAACTTAAATTCTATTTATCCACTAAGACAGCTTATTATTTTTATCTACTTTTATTATATTTAAACTATTTGAGCTATTTAAACTCTTAAACCCCTAGCTTATGAATGAGAAATAAGCACTTACTCTACTAAGCTTAATACACTACTAGGTATTACAGAAAGTGACAGTGACATTTTACTAATTTTAAAGCTAAAATAGACTGAAACCAATACAAATTTGAGCTAAGTAAACCTAATGAACAGGATTTAAATGAGGATTTAAAAGAAATAAGCAAGTTGAAATAAGCTATGAATTGGCTAAATTGAAAATAAGAGAAGGTAACCTGAAATTGAAGAGTCTTCTTCACCTAGACATCCAAGTGAAGAGTCTAGGTGATCCTATTGGCACCTTGCCTCTAAACCAAGGCTTAAAACTCAATAAGCTGAAATTTGAGCTTATTAGCTCTTTGCTTCCCAAAATGAACTCAAATATATTCAAGTGATCATGTTTTTAATGTGAGTAGGTAAAAATAAGTAAATGAAAGCTTAATGAACAAAGTTTAACTAATATTGAGCTTATGAGAATCAATAAGCTCACACTAGCTTATTTAGAGCTTATTGATAAAAAACGTATTGGAATTGAAACAAAGAACACAACATTTTAAATAGAAATTGAAATTACTAGAATTGACAAGTACAAAGTTTTTTAGAAGGAGAGTACAAGAGCTTAAAAGCTTAATAGTAGAAGTAAATAGAGAATCGCTTAAAAACGGTAAATTACAAGGTAAAAATTTTAAAACAAAAAATTCACACTGAAAAAGTGATGTCCTAGCCTTCTATTTATAGAGGAGAGGTGAAGAGAGGGAAAGATTTCTAGAGGATTCCTTTAAATCCTAGCCCTTGATCTTTTGAAGTCGAATTGTGGCCGTTTGATGGGTTTGGTGAGGTGTTCACACCAATTAGGGCTTGCCACGTGTTTGTTGTTGATTGGTGAAGGTGTATGAAGAGGTTTTTTAAGAGAAAAGGGAGCGGGGTGTGGGAAAAACCGGGATTGGGTTGTGTGGGAAATTGGCGGGAAATGCTGTTGTAGCTGTTAGACAGTTGCGAGAAAGCCGGGGTGTTTATTTGAATGTTTGGAGTATTGACATAATTGGTCCTTGTCTTCTATCCGCCCACTTGTAGTGTTAAAGGAGTATCTGAAATTGCAATTTCACCCCTTGTGCTTGTATACTTCTTTTTCTTCTTTATTAAACAAAGTTTCTTCTTTTGCAACTTTAGCCCCTTGATCTTTAATCTTCCAAATAAACCCTTGAAACTTTGCACACTTGACATAATTGGTCCTTGGCTTCATTCCTTTGACCTTTGACTTCTTTTATTGCTGTGTTGGGCTGATCCGGCTGTGATCTCTGGCTGATTTCTCATTCTTGCTCTTGACTCTTTGTCTTTTTCCCGTTTCTTGTTGGTTTTTGACTGTTTTTGCTTCTTTTTGTCTTTTCAATCCTTTCCTGCACAATTGGACACAAAAGCACACATTTTCTATTCTTTTGGCATTTTATTGGCTTTTATTAGGCAAAATCCCGGGTAATTTAGTATACAATTAAGCAAATATCAAATTCCCAAACTAAAGGATGCCGTGTCCTCACCAATGTTATGAAGTTTACACTTTTGTAACTAAGAAGTTTCCAAAATGCCCTTGTTTAAAACCTTTTATGAATCACCTTTTAAACAATTTTCACTTTTCTCAACATTTAATCTCATGGAAACACGTTAATGGCAATCATTGCAAGTTTGCAACTTTTAGGCTCATCGAAATAGGCTACTCCCGATTAATAGAGCACAAAGAGAAAATTCGACATCCTGACTTTCACTAGACTAAACAAAGCTAATAAACAAATCATTGTCATATAAGTCCAAAAGGTTAAGCTCTTATTACTTACAACTTGTGAACTTTTCACACCCGTAATAAAATTAATGATTAAGAAAGTGTGCACACCTTTTTAACTCACCATAGATGCAATTATCTCATATGTTGAAATTCATCTATGCTTAGAGATAAGCCTTGTGAGCTCAAATGTTTAATAACATAGATAAAACTCGACTCAAAGCTAAAAGAGGATCGAGAACAAAACATAAAATTGATTTAAAAATGAAATTTTAACATTCTTTTTATTTTCCCATGTACTATAATATATTTTCTTTTGCAATAGGAATGTTGTTCTTAGTTCGAAGCCCCTACTTAGCCTTTCTCCCAAATTGATATCGCCACAACAACCGGTGTTCTTAGTCGAACCCCTCAAATCCGCTGTAACGAGTTTGTAGGTTATCGCACAACACCTTTTCTACAAAGGCGCCTAGAATCCAAAGTCCCTTATTGCAATCATCCACCTAGCTGCGCTCCCTAGTGATAGAAATCCTACGAACCTTGATTCCACGTACATAGTTTTAATCTATAGTTTGCGACCCCATCGAGTCTTTCTCTTCAACATAGAACGCCAACGAATAAAAACTGACATATTACTTTGTTAATTCTATTTTTTATCGAATGCTTCCATTGCACGCAAAATAATGCTTTTTGCATGAGAAATGCTTTCATTGGCATTCTTTTATAATTATCTATTTGATGAAGGAAAAATTTCATTTTAGGAAAGCAACTTATAATTTGAAACCAAAAATTTACGTACATATTAGTAATGAATTCTTTTTCAAAATGTAAGACTTTTGCTAAAGACATTGGTTGACTTACTAAATTAAAAAGATCACGTATGATTTAGTGTATTAAGAGCTTATTGGAGTTAAAAAGACACAAATTATTCATATAAGCTTTTAGGTTTACCAAATAAACCTTGCATAAACAAATACACGTTATATTTAACTACATCACTTCTGTTCTTCTCATTTTAAAATCCAAAGCAATAGATTTGTGAATAGCTTCGCCCTACAAGAAGGTGGTTAAAGAACTAGCTAGGGCATTTTTCACCCGGTCAAGTCAAAATTAACTCCTATTTCTCACCAACGGACTACCAAAAAGAGGTGTTTTTTCCAAACTTAAGCTTCTTTTGAGCTTTTCTTGTAAGCAAAAATTTAAAATTTCTCACTTTTTCACAAAAAAGTAATTCAAAAAGATTCAAACAAGGTTGCGTGAAGTGCAAGTCAATATCGAAGATATCCTTCCCCCAAACTAAAATGATAACTTTGTCCTCAAAGATTAAAAATAAGGTCCAAAAGGGAATCTTTAACAAAAATTCCTAAGTCATGCCAAAGAATAGATGTTAGTTACGATAAAGAACAAGGATAAGAGATATAGAGTTTTCCCATTTATGAAGAGAAGATTGGAGATCATCGATGGAAATTGTAGGAATTGCTTTGTCCTTCCACAATATTGAACCATGAAGCTTCCAAAATCCGGAAAACCTAGACAAAAATCACAAACAACCAACAAGAGACGAAAAAGAACAAGCTTCCTCTCTTCTCTAAAACGGCTTAGTTTTTGTTAACCGAGTACAAGCTATACTCGCCCCCGAATTAATTTGTCCTTGGGGAAGCAAAGAAAATAGAAAGAAAAAGAAAATAAAAGGATAAGCATGGGGTGCCTCCCACGAAGCGCTTGTTTATTATAGAGTCCCCTTCGCTTGACTCTTTCCCCAAACTAGGTTTTCATGGTGGATAATAGCAATGGTGAAGAAAATCCAAGAGGTGAAAACCTCCCCAAACTAAGGATGAAAGATATACCGTAGCATTTTTTATTCCGGGTTCAAACAACTTTTTAGAAAAGTTTTTCAAGAGAGAAAATATGAACCCAGAAAATGCTTTGGTAACATTAAAGTCCATTAAGGGTGGGTGGGGTGGGTCAAAAACATCAAGAGTCAAAAGAGCTTTAGATGGAACTAACTCTTTTGAACTCTTGTCCTTAAAAGCATCATTATCAAAAATACCCGGTTTAAAAACTTTATCTTCACTCCCCGTGGAGTAAGATGCGGGTAAAACCTCGGGATAGGTGACAAATGGTAAAAATGTTCGGGTAGTAAATGTGAAGGTATCTTCCTCTTCATCTGAAACAACATTTTCACCTATACCCGGGTAAGAAAGTTCACTTGTGTTAATTTCATCAAAAACATTAACTTCAGCCATCACGGGCTCGTCATCAAAGGTAAATGACTCATACTCGGGAAGAATCATCGAGTCATCAAGGGGTAAATCATCAATGGACGTAGTGTCCTCCCCTGAGTCACGGTCACTCTCGATACCCCGTAGTATCGAGTTATCCGAAAAACTAAGCACATCCGCCTCCTCTAAAGGCAAATCAATATCCACAACGGGGATAGTAGAGGAGGGGCAAATTGTAGGAGAAATCGGAATAGGAGGAGAAAGATTAAAAGTGTTAATCTTTTCAATTAAAAGATAACTTTCGACTAATTTCTCCCGAAGAGAAATGTCAACGATCTTAGAAATGTCGAGATCAATCTCTCCTCCTTCCTCCTCAATATCAACACAATCATAAAAATCGTCATCATAATCGTCATCGTCGTCGGTATCATCGTCATCGACACAAACTTCAACGATTTCTGGAGAAAGTGGAGCAAGATGAGCAAGTCTACTTGTGGACTTCTCGTAAAAGGAATCCTCAATGTCGAACAAATTACACTCCCCCAAACTAAAGTCATCGGACTCACTTGGGTTTGAAACAAGGTCCTCACACAATCGCCTCCGTGTCCGAGTAATGTTAATAAGCCCGTCACCCATTATAGCGTCCCTTTAGGCCCCCCCTCTACGTTTAGCAAACGGGAGTTGTGAAACGTATCGGATGAACCGCAATAAAATCCCAAATAAATCGTCATCATCGACATCACAAGTAACAGAAAAGCATGTAATGGACAGCAGCAGCATACTTTTCATATTCGAAGCTTTCTGCCTTTTTCAACTTCACTTCCCATAAATTAAAATCATGCTTAGTTTTTGAATTCCTAATTCCACAATCTCCCTCTCGAATTCCTTATCAATCTCCTCTCCTCGAGAATCTTTATACCCCAATCATTTATTATTTCTAATCGCTCTATCGACCAATTGGTTGTTCATGGCATTATTTCCTCGATACTCATATCCACTAATTTTCTTTCTTTATCTTTCTTGGATTGGTTAGGAATTTCTTGCTTAAGTGAGTTGAATTTCATTAAGAATTTAAAACCGTAAGAAATTTTGCACATAGCTTGCAAATACTCAGGTTGAGTTTGCCTCTTCTACCACAACTTGCTTGGATTTCAAAAATTTCTTCCTCCGCAAGCAACAACTTGATGCTCTTTCATTATTGAGTATATGATCATAACTTCATCAAGAATTTTTGCATAGATTCAAATAAGGTCCGCTTGAGCATGTACATACCATACATGCTACCGGAGGAGTTTGATAAACAACGAAAACTGTGGATTTACTTTGGACGAAACCGAAAGAATGAGAATAAAAATTATTCTGGTTCATCGCTGACATTGGTAAGTCTCATGAGGACCTCCACACTTTACAACAAAAAAATTTGTTGAAGGAAGAGTTTGTAAATAAAGTGTGAAAACAATCAAAAATTTTGATTAATTCACGGTCCGGCTCAAGAAATGATCGGATCTTTTGGCGGGACAATTGAAACCGAAATGAGCACCTTTCCACAAAATTCACAAATGCAACTTTGACAAAAAATCCCATTAAATAAATTACGCACTGCATAACAACAATTATGAACGAATTGAGGAGTGAACTTGTGAAAATATTCACACCAGGGTTCTTGATCAACAACGCTTGCTCTCATGAACATTAACAACGTTGTATTGGTCATTGGATGACTCGGTCTTATTTGAAAGTTTTTGGAAAACTCCATTATCAACACAATATGCAAACAAATCTTTTTCAAATTTCGTACGTATAAGAGTACATCCATGACAATACGGACCATCGACCGGGGTTCCACACACCGCACAATACACAGAAGAGTCGGACACAGGAACAATGATCTGGTCTTTAAGATTTCCTATCGAACAACACTCTTTAGTGTACCAACTTCCACAAGTTGAACACTCTTTGATTGAATAACGGGATTTTGAACGATTAGCGCAAAGAATTAAAACTTTATTTGAGATAAGAAAATGAGAATTAAACAAATCAGAGGAAAAAGAAGAATATTTTTAGCTTTTTCGAATAATACATAAGAAAATTTGAGATTGAGAAGATTCTTTTTGGGGAAAATTAAATTTTTTAAGTATTTATTAGGAATGAAAACAAAAATATTTTTGGTAATCGTTTATTACAAGCTTCACGATAAGTCTCCAAGAATACGCACAAGTGAGCGGAAAAGCTTAGCGAGCCGCAATGACTACTTAGAGAGTAGCTATCACTTTCCCTTAAACTCACCTTATAGTTTGTAAACTTAAGGTCTTCGTACCTCGCAAGTGACTTCACGATTTGTTTTGTTGTTAATTGGAATGGTTTAAGATGGATATCAAGTATCCAAATGTTTATTATATATATTTTTTTAATAATTCGATAGGAATCGAATTAATGAACTTTTTATATTTTTATAGAAAAATAGCAAAATAACTTCCAATGGAAGGATCTTCAAAACTCTACTTCGACGAATACTCTTCAATAATCGTTCACGACTTCCCCGGCAACGGCGCCAAAATTTGATCCGTCCAAATCAATACGTATAAAATATATATAATATATAATATAAGTAATAATAAGGATAGAAACAATTATAGTATAGTATAGTATTTTCCATCGGGTTCTAAAAATTCACTTTTAACCAAAGTGATATCTCAAAAACCTTCTGGGTCGTTTCCTCGACGAGAGGTGAATGAAAATCTACGTTCAAGTTGTAATTCGAGCTTGATTGTCATAAAAGTTTTTTTTTTGTTTTCTAAATCTACTAAAAAGGAAAGCATATAAAAGGGAAACTAAACTTTTGGTTTTAAACTATTTTTAAACTAAAAATTAAACTAATATTAATTCTAAGATTTAAAACTACAAGATTATACTAAAATTAAGCTAAAAGATATAAATGAAAAATATGCTTGCTAAGTGACGTGAAAAGTTCATCAAGTGTGAATTTAGGTTTATTAACGAATTATAATCTTTAGAAAAGATAATTTTCTCACAACGTTGGTTTATTTTGAAAACAATCTAAAGAAAATAATTACTAGATGTGTAATTTGATTATTCTCCGGATTTTGCCCTTTAAAACAATCAACTTACAAATCTAAATAATTCGGAAAATTATTAATCTTTAAACCTTTTATAAAGTCCACACTTAATTCCCAATTCACTAATCACTTAACAAGCACTAATAAATCTACTCACTACTCATAATGAAATTAAACATAGCATTTAACGACAAAACTAAATCTACACTAAGCATGGCAAAAATCAATTAGGCAAAAATATTATAAAGCGATAAAATAAATCTACACTAATTAATTGAAAAAGGATTAGAAAATGGAACCGAATTGGAGACCCGCAATTAAACGAATACCACCCGATTTATTTAACTAAAACAACTAATTAAAGTCGGTCTAGCTAAATAAACCCTTAAGCTACACGCCTCATGACTAGACCGGTACCAAAATACAATACACAAAACTGTTATTATAAAACAATCATAATAAAACATCACTTGATAAAAAAAATCTTTCAGTTTACTATTTCAAACCACAAAGTTCAATAACTAACAATAACTACAAACCAAATAAAACACAATCTTAATTCTACAAATTAACCAATGCTCAGGCCCAGATAAATTCTATGATCTAAGGTATAAGATTTGTGGCCCAATTCAAATTTCCAAAAAAACAAAAGTTCAAAAAATAATTCTAAACCAAGTCACAGCACTCTAGTGTTAACATTTGAAATGAAGAATTAAACGGACACTATTGCTATAAACTGAACATTTCAAGTAGTGCGAGTTTAATAAGCTAAAGATTACTGCAAATGTTCAGAAAATAAACTCTATGCTTTTGTAGCTAAATCGCGTTAGTGAGAAGGATGTTTTATGAAAATAACTAAACGCTTATTGACACTCGACGACGTTCAAATTAGCAACTTGAAGAACAATTGTGAGAAATAGAGAAAAAACGAGTTCTAAATTATTACTACGCAATAAGCTCTAAACGAAATATTCAACCGTACCAATAAGCTAAGAAATCTAGCTTGTTAATTTAAGCACTAGGAAGATCGAATAAGCAACAAGCTAACAAAAGTCGGATCTAGCATTTTAAGTTCGCTCAAATCTAAATAAGCTATTTAGAATATGAATTATAACTGAAATTATGGACTTATAATTATTTGAAAACAACAGAGCTCTAACGCCTTAAGACTTTATGAAAGGAAAAGTTGCCCGAGAGATTTAAGGCAAACACTAAAAGAAAAGTTATCTTCGCGTGTTCTTTCTTATTACATATATCTAATATGCCATGGCGAAATAAGCTAGTACAATAAGCAACAAATTCTGAAATAAGCTATTACAAACTTTAAATAAGCTAAAACTAAGAAAACTAAACTAAAAATAATAAAAACTAACTAACTCCCAAATGAGGGGAGTGGGTTTTGCTTTTATAGGCATGAGGGGTGATTTTTGTAAATTGGTGCTCATCATTGGGGATATAATTGAGCCAATCATTGCCTTCGGTGTGTGTGACATCGGATCACCAGAATATACAGAGTTGATCAACCGCTCAAAATTGTACACGTGCCCTTCATTTCAGCTTAACATTTACGCCCCATTTCTTGACCGTTTGATCAGTTGCTGAGTGAATATGAGAATTTGTATAAATGTGATCCGCCACGTGGCGAAATCTAATTAGTCCTTCCATTTGCAATGGAACATCACGTGAAGGAGTCCCATTTAATTTAGTCACACGTGACTTGTGATGTCACCAATCTCTTAACATGATTCATAATTTATCATGGGCTTGAAAATGGGCTTTTGCCTTAATAATGGACTAAGTTAACAATGGGCTGGCCCGGTCCATTAAATGGGTACCGGGCTGGACTCATTTTCTTGCGCTCTTTCCGATCTCGAGCTCAGTTTTGTCTGGTTTTGTCTTTATTTTTGTCATTTTCTTGATATCCGTACCTGCACATACACAAACACAAAAACTACATATATTTTCAATTTTAATTATGTTTTTGGTCTTTAGGGTTCGCTTTTCAAGGTAAAATATATGTATAAAATAGCGAATACCAAATTCCTCCATACTAAAGTATTGTCGTGTCCTCACGCAATGTAATAAATACGCGCTTAAAACTAAAAATTCCAATCCCCTCAAACTAATCACTTTGAAAAGTAGCAAAGTGCTCATCTAAAGGAATTAAGAAATCAAAAGCTAAGAAACGCCCCGTTTTTTTTTTACTTTTTTTTATAACTTTCCATCACTTCATAACATTATATTTTTCATTTTTTTTATTTTTTTTTATTTTTTTTATTTTTTTTTATTTTTTTTTTATTTTTATTTTTTATTTTTTTTATACTTAGGATCATAGAACAAGCAAAATAAATTCATCGTCCCCAACTTTCACTTTTCCATACTAAGCTTAAAAACA